>OU343225.1:3050028-3242737 GCA_910596185.1 Chrysanthemum makinoi | reverse complement strand
CGCAATAGTTACGGCGTAATGTGAGAGACGAGTTACGCCGTAACCTCTTCAAAATAAGCATACTGTGATAAATCGTTAGTAACGTTTCCATTTCCGCGTCTCTTTAACTCCAATGCTCGCAATTTACCTGAAAGTGTAAAACAATGGAAAACAAGCGTAAATCCATATAAATGATATAAATAATGAGCATTAACGGGGGAAATTGACACTTAATATTCAGGACTATTTGATGTTATCAAATTTCTTCAAAGAGATGAAAAACCCTAGTGGTTTGAATTTCTATGTAGAAATCATATGGACAATATTGTACACATATTTAATGCATGTTTTATGACAAGATTATTAATCATAGTTAAGCAATTAAATATGATTGAATATTCTTTCCTAGACACATTAAATATATAAAGATGATAATTGTCATACTTGTTTTTGTTAATATGAAATATGACAATGGAATATCAAAACTCTTTCTTGAGAAATTACTGAAGAGGATCATAAGTAATCTAAACGCATTTTGAGTTCATATAATCTTTAGAAGTGTAATGGCAGCAATAATTCATGAATGGATAAATGCATGCATCTATGAAATTATTCTTATGTTGAATTATTAAATCCTAGTTTTGATTTATAATTGAAATAAGATAAATTTTAAGTATTCCTCAAAGCTAGTGGGAGTATTATGTTAAGGTCTTAAATCTTATATGTTGTATAACATATAGGAAGTAACATTCCTTGTAAGCTAAATGTTAAGTCTTAGTTTGGAATAAAACTTCACTTGTAAGATTTAAGAATTAAAACATATAACCTTGGAATATATGTTTATTATTAATAAACATGTGCAGTAAAATAAATGATTCTAATTAAACATGATATATCATTTGGGAAATGGATAAATGTCTTTTGACAAGATAGAACATAAATGAAATCTAAGTTTGACCTGTAGATTCATCATGTACATCATGTAGTGTATTCAAATTGTTGTATCATTCTTGAATGATAGATGATTTGACAACATTGATATCTAACTAAAAGTTATTAGATAACTTGTGTAATGAATATTTTTAATAGAATTACATCCCTACCGAATTGCTCCTAGATTCTATGGATGAACAATATGTCAATTGTTGTGCAAATTGTCATCAACTTCAAACTTGAAAGTTTGGAAGACATCAAACATTACACAATAAGATATTAAAGTTTACGGAGTTTTAATGACCATATTGTTGTTTGTATACAATGATGCTGGTTTAATTGAGATGACACTCAATACTAGTCATGGTAGGATTTCATCCTTGTTAATGGCCATGTGAACTAGTTGTGCTACTAAAAGCACAGTTGCATTATACATTAAAATAATAAGAATACTTTAAACTTTAAAATGTTTGAAAGTTTAAATTGTCATAAATTGGTGATAGAGGATGTCACACACTTTATAAATTATTATGTGGATTGTTGAATGCACACATACAAGGACTTCATTAATTGAATTCTTGAAATAAGTATTCTCAAAATTACGATAGATCAAGTTGGTTGATTTATGCCTTGTCAACAAGTATGATTGTCATTACTTGAGGCATAATTCATCAACTGGAATTTTCATGCATTGATCTATTTAGTATTTGGATAAGGGATGTTAAACAATTTTTATAATAAATCAAGTACTTGGTATGTTTGATTTTATAATATATTGTATCCTATATTTGCATGTTTAATCCGTGAATAAATTTATTTATTCTAAATCATCCGTTGTCAATTAATGATATGGGAGTATCATTAAACTAAGACAAATCTGAGAGATATGGTAGAATATACTTGATAGTATATTGATGAGAATGCATACCAATTTCAGATGATATTCAATGAATTGAATATAGGACTTATCCCAACTACATGATTTACTTTATGGATATTGTTATTAAGTAAATCATGAATAGTTATCCTCAGACTTGAGATACGAGATAAGTGTCATGAATGTAGTGCACTTCTCAGGAACAACTTAACGCTATAAGTAACCGTAGTCATAAGGGTTGTTTCCTGAGTGTTGCAAAAGTTTGTGGGTTATTCTTGTAGTCAAGATAGAATTTGTTCTTTCAAATTTATTTTGGAGTTTAATATCATGGGCCCCTCGTAGGGTTGACAAGATGTTTGTGTGGCCACCAAAATCTCCCTAAAATATGTTTAGAAGATTTGGTAATCTTGGTCAATCACTTATAACGAGAAACATAATAGTTGAATAAAGAATGACTTAATTCCATATATTTATTTAACATGGTATTAGAAACAAAAGGATAATAATAATGAGAAATCATTAAAAGGTTTTTCCAGAAGACCTTACTCGAGTTGTACTAGAGGCATCAAAGTGTTCCTAGACGCTAACCGATGTGATCACTCTATTAAGATATGTCCAAGTGGGAGCTGTTGGTTTAATGGACAATAAATTAATAGATGTGTGTTAGGATCGAACTCGAGACCACGGGATTGCACATTTTGCGTATGAGAATTAAAGTTAATAATTAAATATAAATGTTATATTTATTTATTAATTAAACGAAATAATTATAACGGACACTTAGTAATTAAGTGTAATGGACTAACGGTCGCAAATGTAATTGAAAAAGGACTAGATTGTAAATATTGGAAGGTTCCGAATCCTGTGGGATGCCTCATCCGATCGGCCACAAGAAAAGGAAACCCAACCCATCTACAACTAAAACTTGTTCACCAAGTTTGTTTGGGTATAAATACAAAACCAAGGGTGTTTGTAATTTATCTCTTGTACTCATTGGCTAAAACCTAAAACTTGTTTTGTGTGTGTTTTGCCATAAATGATCGTGCACCCTCCCTAGGGGATCGATCACTTTGATTTTCCAACTAAAATTGTTTTGTTTAATTAAAACTATAATTCCTTTAATTCGGTGTAGTACGTGTGTACAAGAAAGTGGTACTAACACATTATTGTTAGTATTCTTGGATTGAATTATAAAGCGGTAAGGGGTAATTCACATAATCCTATAAACCCTAACTAGGGTTCATCTAAATTGCTAGTTTTGTGGATTTGATTCTTGTTCGGCTAGAATCAAGAAAGGTACGCATATTCTTGTTTATGTTAATTAATTATTCGTTAATCTTTCCTATACACTTCCGCATGTGTACTTGATGTTTATTGTTTATATTTATGATTTGTCATGTTATATATTTCCAACAATTTGATAGTTTAGGGTTAAGGTTTGATTTTGCAACTGATGGTAGGAGATTAGTGGACCTGGATGAGTCGCGAAAAAGGGATAATGTTGTGCCTGGTGGTGGAGGTTATTTGTGGTGTTAGTGAAGATATTATTTGTGATAAAGGTGATCATGTTAGGTTTAATCTGATGTTTTGGAGTTCGATAAGGTCAAGAATTATTTGTGCTTTGTTTGATTTATAGTACAAACATGAGCCTGAAAAAATATAAAAGATAAAGTTTGAGTTTATTAGAAGGAAAATTGTGTTAAATATTGAGTTTTTGTAAAAAACGAGTTAGGGGCATATAACAAGGTAAGTTTCAATTTCTTACCCAAATTAACGAAACGTATATACAGTACCAAGTCATATAAGTAATTGATTCCAACTTCTATGGATGGGGTTTAGTCGGAAAAGAAGATCTGAGTTACTTACTTAATACATGTTGTGGAAAACTAGAAGGGGGTTGAATAATTTTACCATTTAAATTTATTTGCTTTGAGTACTTTGTGTGAATTAATGCAAATAATAAATAATAAGTAATATGCAAGTGCAGAGAGAAACGATCAAACCATAAAATTATTGTTTATAGTGGTTCGATCTACAAGGACTCTTTTTCCTTGCCCTACTATACTCCTTGAGTCTCCAACTCGAGAGTTTTCTTCACTAATCAACAAGCTCCTTTAACCGGTGGAGAAAACCTTTACACGTCGCTTACACAATATTTCTGACACAAAGCTAGATGTTGAGTTCTTTTACAAGGGTACAACCACTCCCGTCACGCTATGTATTTTGAGGACTAAAATACTAACCGATCACTATCAGAGGTTTATGATCTTTTGATACAAACAATGATGTATGAACTAACTGTAATTCATACTATGATGAACTATCAAGACTTTGCAACACACTGTTGAAGCTTGTAAATCTTTTGATAATGTTTTTATCTTCTTGCTACAAAAGAAGCTCACTAAAATGAAATACGAATGAGTTTGAAATAATGAATGATGAATGATAGAATGTATGTTATTTTTATGCTTGTAAGTGATGAGAAATCAACATGGTGTGGCTTGCTATTTATAGGCAAGAGGTGCTAGCTAACCACGGATCAGATAGATTCAAATCCAAGGATCTGTCCGTGTATGGTTTTGGTTCCGAGGGGACTTGACAAAAACTTATCCAAATCTTTTATCAAATCTAATCAAAATATTTACCATATCTTTCAAAGATTCTAGAGTGATAATCTAACCAAAATATTCACCATATCTTTCAAAGATTCTAGAGTGATAATCTAACCAAAATATTTATCATATCTTTCAAAGATCCTAAAGAGATATGCAATCTTAGATTTAGAGTAGGATGATCCATGAAATGATATAAAAATACATTTTCATTTTGATTAATATATTTAACAAAGTAAACTTGTAGAATGAATGTTATAGCTAGTTAAATTATGTTGTTTATGAAAGACTTGTGACTATATATACAAGAGAATTAACTAGATTTATGTTTTGCTAAAATAAAGTTTATAATTGTCGTTAACAAAATATAGCAAAGATCGTAAAATATAAATGACGTTTGTTGGATGATATTTGTATTAACAATCTCCCCCTTTTTGTTGAGGACAAAATATAAAGTTTAATTTTAAGAAATGAGATAAATAAAATGCAAGTCTTTAAAAATATAGATTAAACTTGTTTTATGCAACTTTTAAAATTCAATTAGATGTTTAAGTTGTATCAAATTGTGAGTTTGAGTATACTATTTTCTCCCCATTTTTGTCGAAACAAAAAGAAGAGAAGAGTAGAGGAAGGTAGTGTAAGTCCGAGCATGATTAGTTCCCTCTTGGCCTATACTCCTAGTTGGGGTGCCAAGTACATGATACATGGATTTTGAATACTACAAAACAAAGATTAGTGATAAATAATACAAATCAACCATTCATACAATGTACAATATAAATAACACAACCAACACATAAAATAAATAAACATCATTCATTAGTAAAATATTTATGACAAAAAGTCAAAAATGGAAGAAATAATGATGATGATTTTAAAGGAATGCAAAAATAACAAAATAACTTATAAAATAAAAAATCCTAGAAAAGTAGAAAAATCCTAATAACCATCCTATTTTTATTGCAGTGGAGGATGGGAAAGAGCGTTAAGACGCTCAAGCATGTTATTGAGGATGAACCTCATCTCATCTTGGAGTTGATGAACCATTATCTTGGTTCTTTCACTTATTTTTGCAGTTCTTTCACACATGGAACAACCTTGGCGAGGGAAGTTAGGTGGAAGTGGTAAGACTTGATTGTCATTTGTTTGTGGTGGTGGATTTGTTGATTGAATGTCGTGACCTTGAAAGATGTTTGGTGGTGGTATGTCGTTTGCGTTGGAAAACAAGACTTTATGTAAAGGCATGGCTTCTTGAAAGTGAGAACCTATCATGTTTTTGAAGGTGAGAAGATCATTCATTTCATTGAAGATTTTATTGGTTTCTTGTGTGTTTGGAGGGTCAATCCACATTGATTTATCAATTTCTTTATAGCTAGGGAAAAAGGATTGAGTTGTTGATGTTGAGGTTCTTGTGGAGGTTGAGATGGTTGAGATGATTCACTATGTATTGGCTCATTAGGCATGAATGAAGCCCGAGGGGATTCGTGAGCAATACGTTCGATTGATCCAAGTTTTCTGATGAGTGCCTTTTTACTCATCGTTTTTACCCACCTAAGACCACAAAAATGACCAAAAACACCCAAATATGATCAAAATATGTTAAAAATATCCTCGGAGTGTGTTTTGTGTCTTGCAGGTACAAAAGGATCGAAAACAGAGCAAAAACGAAAAAATCAGAAATGGCAACTTCAAGTCCTGAAGTTTCACAATTTGCAAAAATGGTCCTTTGATTATTGCATAATGTCAAGAATGGCCCTTGGAATATGATTTCAGATATTACATGTTTTGTCCTTGGAAATTCAGAATTGATAGTTTTAGTCCCTAAGCTATTAAATGGGTCCATTTCTAATCCTTAGTCCACTTATTACCTAAACCTAATTACTACATCACTTTGGCCCAAAATAAACCCAAGCCCGTTACCCATCCAATCCAATAACCAAACCCTTGAACCCCTTTTACTCAAAAAATATAAACATTTCTTTTTTTCTGATTTCCTCCTCCTTTTTCTCGCTTACCCTGCATCACCCAACCCCAGGAACACTCAACCTCCCCTATTACCCAGTTAGCCCCAATTCCCAAACCCACTATCCTCATCTCCCATGGAAAGAATCACAAGAATCCTTGCCACCTTGGCAATCCTAGACAACAAATACATTGGATGGCTGTGATGATAAGTAGAAGGCACCAAGTCCAAATCAATGGCTATGATCATTTCAAAAGAAGCACAAGAGAAGGTTTTGGCTTGTATTCTCTCACAAAGAAAACACTTCCTTAAAAAGTTGAAGACTTTAGTACCTTTTTCTTTTGTATAAATAGAAGCAGTTAGGATCATTGTAAAGTAGTCTAGAATCTTGTTCTAGCTCGCTTAGTTTCATTGTCATTTAATTTCATGTAGTCTTTAATTTTAATTTAATGCAATTTTCAATTTAATTCAATTTTTATTCGCAGCCTTATTTTTTAAGTTCATTAAATTTGCATTTTATGATTCTAAGGTTGTTTGAAGTTGTAAAAAATCACTTTTTGAAGCTAGTTTTGTGATTCAAATTAAGTTTTCTTGGTTCTCTCAATTTTTTTTTCTTAATTACTACCCAAGAGGAGTGTTTGGATTTGTATGAAATATGGGTCAAAACCATGTTTTGACCCATGTTGGGTCTTCCATTAATCATGTTTGATGTTCAGTTGGTAAAATATTAAGTCTTTGTTTACAAAAACAAGTCTTCAGTTTAGTCTTCAAAGGTAATCATTTGATGTTTGTGTTCTGTGCAACAATGCACCCTTCAGTCCCAAAATGGCATTTTAATTCCAAAATTTAGAGTAGTTAAACTTATTTTTAGATTCCAATCTTTGTTTAATTAGTAGCTCTTAGGTAGATGTGAACTTGTTACAGCTTGTTTTGGGTTTTGGAGTCTTTTTATAGCTTAACTTTAAGCTCAATTAGCCCACACTTGCTTCTGTCTTGCTGTCACAAACAGGTCCCATAAGTCTTTTTTTGGAAGCCCTTTTGAAGCTCTTTATAAGCTTCATATGAGCTTGGTTGCAGTTTACAGGTTCCTTTCCAAATTAACTTATTCCTTTAAGCTTTGTAGGAATTTAGTGTTCATTTAGTGGCTTATTTATAAGCCTAATCACAAATCTCTTAGCCTGTGTTGCAGGTTGCAGAAGACCATATAGCACTTACATTTCACGTAACTCCTCTTAAAGCTTATTTATAAGCTGTTAGAGGGGTCTCCCTTGCCCCACTTTTGGTATTTTGTGATCTCAAAGATGGTGAAGTTAGTAGTCCCAGCTTATTTTCTCTATTTAGAAGCCCCTTAAGTAGTTTAATTTTAAGCTCAATTGAGCCATTTGGACTGTTTTGCTAACTGTTCAGCAGCCTTGTTTTTTTTTTTTTTTTTTAACCTTTCTTTTTGCTTTTTTAGTGCTTAGTTATTGCTTATTAGGGTGCCTTAGTTTCTTATTAGCTAATTTAGGATAGTGAACATATAAGTTTTAGCTCATTGATTAGTTTTTTAAAGCTTAGTAAGCCTTGGTAGTCGATAGAACCCCCTAACTACATGTCCCAAACAGCAAAATTGCTCTTTTCTTCTTCTTTTTTTTGGCTTATTGATTGCTTGTGTTGTTCCTTTAGTGGTTTCTTAGAATTTAGATAAGTAACTAATAGTTTGGCATTCTTAGTTTAGCTTATTGGTAGCTTAGTTAAGCTTTTCGTAGCTTGTTTCTTCTCTCTTGGACAAATAGAACCAAACAAATTCCCTTATAATCTTTCTCGCTTCTATTTTTTTTTTGTTATCTGATAACAAAGCTTATTTGCAAATTTTAAGTTTAGTTTCGCTTAAAAAATAGCTTATCTTGTTCCTTTGTTTGAATTGCAAAAGCAGGAAAAGAAAAAAAATAAATAACCAAAAAGGGCAAGGCAGGATTCGAACACTTGACCTTCTGGTTCACTGCCCACGACCAGACATAACAGCGTCCTACCATCTGCTCTGGGCTCTGTTTTGTTTATTACTTGCACATTTAATCATATAAGAGTTAGTTGGAGCATTTTGTATTTTAAACTTTTCCTCTTATTTAGTTTATTAGTTGCTTATTTCCCAAAGCAGTTATAGTTTTTTTTATTTTTCTTAGGTTTAGCATAGTGTAAAGTATTTTTTTGTAATTTTTTCATATTTTTGCAAAAATTTTTAGTATTTTTAATAATTAATTTAGTTTAAAATAGTTTTTAATTCGTAGAAAATAAAATAAAAGTCAAAAAAATACCCGGCTTTTTCCTAAAATTATTTTTAATCATTTAGAATGTAGCAAAATTGTTTTTGCACTCTTAGGACTTAAATTGCATATTTTTTCACTTTCGGGGCTCGGTGAGTTCCTGGTTTTTAGCGTTTTTTTAGCACCCTAGGATGTAATTTAGCGTTGTTTTATTGTTTCTTAGGCTTAGTCGTAATTTATTTAGAGTTTACTTAGTTTTACATGCTTTATTTTCATTCCCGTTCTTTAATTTGTAGATTAGCGAAATCAAAATCCAAATTTGTTAAACCAATTCAAGTCCGTAATCACGAAACTCAACGACACCGTCAATTTCACACCTCGTTGGGACACGACCCGGGAAATCACTTTTCCGGTATCACTTTCATCACACCCGTGAGATTTAGCACTTTAACCTTTTTCCTAAAAGGTTGATTTGTCGAATTTCACGGTTATTTTGATATACGTTGATATTGTGTTTGTTTTCACCACTCACTTTATACGAATCAAATTTTGGCGCCGCTGCCGGGGAGGTTGTGTTGCGACAATATCGTTACGGTTTGACGATTTGTGACTTGAAGAACCTTGCTCGTGAAGTTATTTGCTTTCCAAAAACCCAAAAACCCAAAAATATTTTCCTTTTCAAAATTTATTTTCCCTTTTATGTTTTTTATTTATCAAAACCCAAAAATATTCTTCTTTATTCCTCTTATTCGTTGATTCTATTTCTCTTACCCTCTTTCACCGTTTGATTCTATTCTTCGTATCCTCTCGATCACTTAATTCTATTCCTTTAACCCTCTACATGTTTAATTCTCATGGCGACGATCGATTATCGTCGTTGTTTCCACTGCAAAATCCGTATGGAAGAGGATCAGCTTTATTGTCAGAATCACGATTGTTTATGTAAACGGTGTGGAAGGGTTGGTGCAAGCAAATATTGCTATTGGTGCGAATTATCCGATAAAAACTCTCTCGATGATTCTCCAAGTTTTTCCGACCACCCGCCACAACCCGAGATTTGTTCTATTGTTTCTGAACCTAAACCATCTAGATTTGATCCAAATCTTTCGCGATTTACGGTTAAGGTTAAGAGAAAAGAGCAAGAACCGGAGACCAAAACGGAAATGGTGGAAATTGCTAGCTCTGAGAGCACACCATTTGTCCCACCTCCGGAATCTTCAAAACCTTTTTCGGACGATTTCATGAACATTGTTCAAAATTGCTTAAATGAATTTCGTCAAATTTCAACTTCGGGAAATACCGTTTTACCTACCATTTGTGATGTTGTTGAGCCCTCGATTCCTACTCCCGTACCCGAGATACTTTCGTTCGATCAAGAGTATTGCTACGGTTGTGGAGACGTGTTACCGAAAGGTTTCCGTTGTTGCAAATGTATGTGCGAGTGGTGTGGAAACTATCTTATTGATGGATGTTGTTCAATTTGTGCCGAGAATTCATTCGCGTATGATTCTAATCCAAATTCTTTCAATTATCCTCAAAACAATTTCAACTACCCTCCACAAAATTCATATGAACCACAACCGTACTATGATTTCAATGATCAATCGTCAAGCTCAAACTTTCTCTTCACCAAATCCTCAAGAACTTATCCCAAGTCTTCTAGATGTATTAGAGGATTTAAAAGGATTGGTTAATAAACATGCCCAAGAAGAGTCTCATCCGAAAATGTATGAAGAACTTCTTACCGAGGAACAAGCAGCTCGCAATGAAAGATTACTAGCTAATGTGCGAGCTGCTCAACAACGTATCCTATTCAACGAGGCTTGCCGTCTCGATGACGAGGATGAGGAGGATTGGGAGATGACAAAGGACAAGGTGCATATCTCAAGCCCACAAAGTAACGCACATGTCCACTCTCCATTCTCATATTGCCTACCTACCATAGAACCTTCGGATAACCTTTTAATGGGGGACGAGCATCTTAGCACTATTCCGGAAACGGAACCGTCTTGTGTTGAGAACCTTGTCCCAAACCCAAGTGAATCCGAGGTTATTTCTGGTGATATGTGTGATGACCCTCTCAATGATGATTCTTCTCCCACCCCGAAAGAACCTGTTGAGGTGATCTCCGAGTCTGAAAATGACTATACGTCGTTTGATGATTCTTTATCATGTGGAGACATCGAATATGTTGAGGAGATACCTTCTGAGCTTGTCAGCTTGGAAGAAGTAAGAGATGTTGATCCCGATGATCTTGATATGGACACTGATTTTGAAACGGATGATGAAGATATTCTCGTTGTGTCCGAGAAGCCTTTGCTACCATTCACTAATCCTCTGCTTGACTTTGATTCTGAATTCACTCTAGTTTCGGATAATCCCATCTTTGACATTCAGAATGAGGATAGTGACTTGTACCTCGCTTTCATCTCCCTTCTTTACCCGAAGATAAGAATAGTGGCAATCCCACTTCGACGTTAGACCTTCTCGAGGATTTCTCCGATGAACTCGCCTCGCTGATCATTCTCCACCGGAGATGATGATGCTCACTTCGACTTTGAAGCCGACCTTATTGAATTGGAAAATATTCTTTACAATTGGTCTTCTGATAATTCGTCGAGTGACACTCGTATGGAAGAGGTCGACTCAATTCTTTCTCCGGATGACTCGATACCTTTGGGTTTTCAGAGTGACGATTATGGCTTAGGTCCATCATCCACTCGTCCGCCTGCTAAACCGCCGGATGATGGAACCTCTTCTAAGCCCGATACAGATGTCTTCATTGCTACAGTGGTGGATAGGATTTCTGAACATTCGCTCCATGTTCCTCAATCTAATCTTTTGCCCACCCAACCCACCCGTTGTCATGTCGTTAACACTTCGCCTTCTCCTCCCATTTCTTCTCCATGTCTTAACTCCTACGGGAGTGAAGATACCATCTTTGACCCCGGCATTTCTCTTTCTTTTGAGCCGGTTATCTCTCATCGGAGTGGAACTTTCAGCACATTCAATATCTATCCAAACCATTTGAATGAAAGTCCGATGGAGATTTTCTCTTCCACTTGCTTCCCCAAGGACAAATAAATTCGGGGTCGAGTCAAGCTAGCGACTCGGTTAACAAAAACAGTAGCATAACATGGATTTTCACTCGTGTGTACCACCCTAGTGTGGGGGTGTTGCCCCCCGCTGTTGTATATAAGTTTTCTAAAAAAAAAAAAAAAAATCAAATAATGGCCGTAGTATTTCCCTTTTACGTTCTATGTTTCGGCATAACCGCCGGTACTTTGAATATTGAGGGCAATATTCATTTCTAGTGTGGGGGGGAATTCTCACGAATTTTATCATGTAATTATACCACCCAATTCCCCCATTTTTGGCCAAAATTTTTTTTTATGGTTATCAGTCCGCCATGTCTAATAAACAAAAAGATTGGCTAATCCAGGAGCAAACGGCTCTTGGTAAAGATATCTCAAATCCGTTGACGGCTTGCAATTTGCCCAAAATTGTATGGTGTTCAGCTCACCATATCTTTAATTAGTGAAGAGTTGGCTAGCCCGCAAGTTTATGGCTTGTGGTAAAGGCAGTTGGAAAACCATAATTGGTAATCGAGTCACCAAAGATATTTTATCTAAGAGTTGGCTAGTCCAGAAGCAAACGGCTTCTGGTAAAGACAAATCAAAACTGTTGAAAGCTGGTGGTTTGCTCAAAATCATTTGGTTATCATTGTACCAAGGTTCTTACTTGAACTGAAACATTTGGCTACTCCAGAAGTAATGGCTTTTGGTAAAGAGATTCAAATCCATTAAAGTTTCAAAAAGATTGCTAGGGACTAGCAATTGCCTAGTGTGGGGGGATTTGATGAGTACCTTTTTACTCATCGTTTTTACCCACCTAAGACCACAAAAATGACCAAAAACACCCAAATATGATCAAAATATGTTAAAAATATCCTCGGAGTGTGTTTTGTGTCTTGCAGGTACAAAAGGATTGAAAACAGAGCAAAAACGAGCCGAAATCAGAAAATGGCAAATTCAGTCCCTGAAGTTTCACAATTTGCAAAAATGGTCCTTTGATTATTGCATAATGTCAAGAATGGCCCTTGGAATATGATTTCAGATATTACATGTTTTGTCCCTGGAAATTCAGAATTGATAGTTTTAGTCCCTAAGCTATTAAATGGGTCCATTTCTAATCCTTAGTCCACTTATTACCTAAACCTAATTACTACATCACTTTGGCCCAAAATAAACCCAAGCCCGTTACCCATCCAATCCAATAACCAAACCCTTGAACCCCTTTTACTCAAAAATATAAAACGTTTTCTTTTTTTCTGATTTCCCTCCTCCTTTTTCTGCTCTTTTACCCTGCATCACCCAACCCCAGGAACACTCAACCTCCCCTATTACCCAGTTAGCCCCAATTCCCAAACCCACTATCCTCATCTCCCATGGAAAGAATCACAAGAATCCTTGCCACCTTGGCAATCCTAGACAACAAATACATTGGATGGCTGTGATGATAAGTAGAAGGCACCAAGTCCAAATCAATGGCTCTGATCATTTCAAAAGAAGCACAAGAGAAGGTTTTGGCTTGTATTCTCTCACAAAGAAAACACAACTTCAGAAAAGTTGAAGACTTTATTACCTTTTTCTTTTGTATAAATAGAAGCAGTTAGGATCATTGTAAAGTAGTCTAGAATCTTGTTCTAGCTCAGTTTTAGTTTCATTGTCATTTAATTTCATGTAGTCTTTAATTTTAATTTAATGCAATTTTCAATTTAATTCAATTTTTATTCGCAGCTTATTTTTTTTTAAGTTCATTAAATTTGCATTTTATGATTCTAAGGTTGTTTGAAGTTGTAAAAAAATCACTTTTGAAGCTAGTTTTGTGATTCAAATTAAGTTTTCTTGGTTCTCTCATTTTTTTTTTCTTAATTACTACCCAAGAGGAGTGTTTGGATTTGTATGAAATATGGGTCAAAACCATGTTTTGACCCATGTTGGGTCTTCCATTAATCATGTTTGATGTTCAGTTGGTAAAATATTAAGTCTTTGTTTACAAAAACAAGTCTTCAGTTTAGTCTTCAAAGGTAATCATTTGATGTTTGTGTTCTGTGCAACAATGCACCCTTCAGTCCCAAAATGGCATTTTAATTCCAAAATTTAGAGTAGTTAAACTTATTTTTAGATTCCAATCTTTGTTTAATTAGTAGCTCTTAGGTAGATGTGAACTTGTTACAGCTTGTTTTGGGTTTTGGAGTCTTTTTATAGCTTAACTTTAAGCTCAATTAGCCCACACTTGCTTCTGTCTTGCTGTAACAAACAGGTCCCATAAGTCTTTTTTTGGAAGCCCTTTTGAAGCTCTTTATAAGCTTCATATGAGCTTGGTTGCAGTTTACAGGTTCCTTTCCAAATTAACTTATTCCTTTAAGCTTTGTAGGAATTTAGTGTTCATTTAGTGGCTTATTTATAAGCCTAATCAGCCCCCTCTTAGCCTGTGTTGCAGCAGTACCATATCAGCCCACAGACTCCTCTTAACAGCTTATTTATAAGCTGTTAGAGGGGTCTCCCTTGCCCCACTTTTGGTATTTTGTGATCTCAGCATGGTGAAGTTAGTAGTCCCAGCTTATTTTCTCTATTTAGAAGCCCCTTAAGTAGTTTAATTTTAAGCTCAATTGAGCCATTTGGACTGTTTTGCTAACTGTTCAGCAGCCTTGTTTTTTTTTTTACCTTTCTTTTTGCTTTTTTAGTGCTTAGTTATTGCTTATTAGGGTGCCTTAGTTTCTTATTAGCTAATTTAGGATAGTGAACATATAAGTTTTAGCTCATTGATTAGTTTTTTAAAGCTTAGTAAGCCTTGGTAGCTGATAGAACCCCCTAACTGCCACTGTCCCAAACAGCAGCGTTGCTCTTTTTCTTCTTCTTTTTTTTGGCTTATTGATTGCTTGTGTTGTTCCTTTAGTGGTTTCTTAGAATTTAGATAAGTAACTAATAGTTTGGCATTCTTAGTTTAGCTTATTGGTAGCTTAGTTAAGCTTTTCGTAGCTTGTTTCTTCTCTCTTGGACAAATAGAACCAAACAGTCCCTTATAATCTTTCTGCTTCTATTTCTTTTTTTTGTTATCTGATAACAGCTTATTTGCAAATTTTAAGTTTAGTTTCAGTTAAAAAAATAGCTTATCTTGTTCCTTTGTTTGAATTGCAAAAGCAGGAAAAGAAAAAAAATAAATAACCAAAAAGGGCAAGGCAGGATTCGAACACTTGACCTTCTGGTTCACTGCCCACGACCAGACATAACAGCGTCCTACCATCTGCTCTGGGCTCTGTTTTGTTTATTACTTGCACATTTAATCATATAAGAGTTAGTTGGAGCATTTTGTATTTTAAACTTTTTCTCTTATTTAGTTTATTAGTTGCTTATTTCCCAAAGCAGTTATAGTTTTTTTTATTTTTCTTAGGTTTAGCATAGTGTAAAGTATTTTTTTGTAATTTTTTCATATTTTTGCAAAAATTTTTAGTATTTTTAATAATTAATTTAGTTTAAAATAGTTTTTAATTCGTAGAAAATAAAATAAAAGTCAAAAAAATACCCGGCTTTTTCCTAAAATTATTTTTAATCATTTAGAATGTAGGAAAATTGTTTTTGCACTCTTAGGACTTAAATTGCATATTTTTTCACTTTCGGGGCTCGGTGAGTTCCCGGTTTTTAGCCTTTTTTTAGCACCCTAGGATGTAATTTAGCGTTGTTTTATTGTTTCTTAGGCTTAGTCGTAATTTATTTAGAGTTTACTTAGTTTTACATGCTTTATTTTCATTCCCGTTCTTTAATTCGTAGATTAGCTAAATCAAAATCCAAATTTGTTAAACCAATTCAAGTCCGTAATCACGAAACTCAACGACACCGTCAATTTCACACCTCGTTGGGACACGACCCGGGAAATCACTTTTCCGGTATCACTTTCATCACACCCGTGAGATTTAGCACTTTAACCTTTTTCCTAAAAGGTTGATTTGTCGAATTTCACGGTTATTTTGATATACGTTGATATTGTGTTTGTTTTCACCACTCACTTTACACGAATCATTTTCAAAGAATGGATGAGGAGAAGTGGGTGGTGTAGCAAAAAGCTCAATGGGTTAAGTTTAGGAGACTTTGGTAGTGATGGTGATTTTGGTTTTTGTGTTGGAGCAGGAGGTGGTGTGTTAGCTATTAGAGTTTTGGTTGGAGTTGGAGTAGTCACCAAAGGATGTGATTTTGATGGAGGTTTTGGAGTACTTAGAGTCAAGACATTCTCATCTCTGATAGGTGATGAGATGGTAATGGGTGAAGAGTCTGACGATGATGACGTTAAGTTTGCGAAGCAACAAGGTCAAACACTAATCCTAGAGGTTCTTATAGGTGTCTTATTTGAATTTGATGAGTTGGAGGATTTTGTCATTTTGACATTGCTTAGAAGGTTCTAAAATGTATAGGTTGTTGTGATGAAGGTATGAGAAATGATCATCCTGGAAGTTCTAATTTATAGAAATGAAGATTCATGGAAAAATGTGTTTTGATTTGATGTTAATCCATACAAAAATGATGGTTTCTAATGATATTGAAGAGTTTAAGAGATTGTCAAATCATCCAAAGTCAATCCAATGGAGGTTTGTTGAATAAAATAGGAAAGATATGTAGCAAATGTGTTGCAATCATTACAAGATCATTGGGGTCAGAGACCTACGGATAGCAAGGAACCAAATATTGGGTTCCTTCCTTTATGGAGAAAGGTAACTTGAGTGATTTTTGAGAAATTTCAAATTATGGTGGGAAATGCATATTCTATGGGTGCAAGTGAGTAGACATGATCCTAATGTGAGTGAATATCAATAAGAAGTATCCTAGTAAAAATAGTAAGTGAACTAGAGCGTGAGAAAAGGAAAAACTTTTAAAAATGTTACTGTTGGCTGGCGGAACCAAAATATCAAATGGGCGGAACCCTAGTTTTGGTTCCGCCTGATCCGTCAAGCTCAATTTGGCGGAACCAAATTTTTGGTTCCATCTTATCCACCATGCCAAAAAAGATAAAAGAGGGCAAATATGAACCCCCGAACCCCGTTCAAATTCCATAATTTTTCTTAAAACACGTGTAATTAATTAGTTGTGATTAGAAAATAACAATAAGACATGTATTATCACACGTATGGGTATAGATTGAGCAAGGGCTAATGATTTCACTAATAATGTGAAAAAGATGAAAAATGATAACATCAAGATGTTATCTACCTCCAAGACATAGGTTAGTTCACATAATCTTCCAAAGTCAAGTTATTATTGATACGCGTACAATGCGCGTTCGGGGTCAAAGGAACTTCCTTTTCGTCGAGCAACTTTTTCAACACCATAGGCAGTGAACCTAATCATTGTAGTGTAGTATTAGGGTAAGCCTCGGGAATTGATATCGTTCTCTAGGGGAATAGGAATGCTAGTGATAAATTACTACACTAAGGTTAGGGTTGAGGAAGATTATTTTTTATCTTTTTTATGCTTTTTAAAAAACGGAAATGTATGAATCTTGGGGTATTGGATTTGGGGGGTTGGTATTTCTACCGATTACTCTACTTATCTAATTATCTAAACTAAGGTGAGTGTAGTCTATGTTTATTGTTGTGTGCTCTTATGATGATTAAAAATGTGTTTACTTAGATGTTATTACTCCCTAGTTATCTCCTATTGCTGGTTGAATTGTCTCGTCCTTATTCTTAACGCGTTGTGTTTTCTAAAGTCGTAGGGTGTGCTTTTATCCCTAACTCTTAGAAGCTACCTAAGGTTAATGACTACGAAATTTCTAGGATTCATAAACTTAACACTAAGGTTATCTTTGGATATTTAGCCTACAATTCCACTAGTAACTATAAACTAAGGTTCAACAAAGATTAATCAAGAATTAAAAACACAACGATGGCTTTAAGCACTCCTAAGCCAATTACAATTAAGATAAGAGACAACCAATCAATATTCAATAACTAGGTTTCATAGATCTAAGAAACACATAAATAAATTAGCCGAACATGGAAAACATGCAAGCATTCACACAAACAATTGAAGACATAATTGTATTAATGAAGTAAATCACATATCTTGTTGTAAAATAGGGTATGGAACCCTAAGATACTGCCCAAGACAGCCTATGTTCGGTTTAGGTTTTACTCCATAAAACTACCTCCTTAAAATACTGAAAATTCGAATTCTATATATAGAGTTACAATATGCGACGGCGTCACTCTTTAATTGTGACGCCCTCGGGTCGCCGCCATTAGGGTTTCGTCTTGGCCACGTCAACTCTGTGACGATGTCACCTTATACTTGTGACGCCGTCGGCTTCAACCTCTGACGCCGTCGGGATCCAAATCTAGGCCGTCTAAGTTGCGACGCCCTACTCTTTTAAACCTGCTGCCGTCTCTTGTAAAATAGCAATTTGCTCTCTGAGTCATCTCAAGGTGTGTCGCGACAGCGTCGCGATTAATCCGTGACGCCGTCCCCTTCAATTCCAGCGTGAGTGTCTCGATTCTTGACTTTAGCCATTTTCTTCGTATATTCGCGTCTTTTCGTCCGAATAAGTGTCATTCCAGCAATTTGCCTTCAAGAGACCTAAAAACTAAAAATGAACGAAATTAAGTAGTAACGGATACAAAAGTGATCAATTAAGGGCTTAAATGACCCCTCAAAAGTGTACCTTTTAAATCCTTATCAAATATCCCTACAATTGGTATTTGCTTGTCTTCAAGCAAATGTGCTTTTAGCCAATTAATTTTTAAGTTAGGGGTCATGAAGCATTAGTTTAGAACAATTCACAACACATATAAACCCCTCAAAAGTCATAACAAGCACGGAAATTACATACTAGCACCTCACAAGTAGTGTTTGGATACTCTCATCTCTCGGGTGTATATGAAATATATCAAGTTGGAAATGGAAGATAAACATTCATTAACCAGTCCTAGTACATAGATTACCTTAGGCTTGAGACTAGATCAAACCTCCATCGCTTTGGCGTAAGCACCTAGGAAAAACAATCCAAGAGGTCTTTTAAAGGGTTGTAACGTTAGGCTTACGGTAGGGAAACAAAGGGTTTGGTGGGATAGGCGATTTAGTGGTGGCAAGTCAAAAATCTTTATGTTACAAGCATGAGAAGAATGGCGTTGCTAAGCCAAGACTCGACACTCTAAACTCTAGATAAATTGAAACAAACGAACATAAATTTAAAGATAGATGTAGGATAGTAGCCCGTATGTTTTTTTTATTTTTTTATATACTTTTACTCTACCATCCTCTACGATAACATCAAAATAAAAGGGATTTATAGGCACATCCCTACACTTGAGTTTTTTTATTACTCTAACACTAATTTGACCCGAATTGAAAAGATCAAAACACTCGGAGTACATTATTACGCAAATAAAGGGAATTTGAATTTAACGTTCCTTCCCGTCATTTCATAAAATATAACTTTTCCCATGAGCCCAATCGTCCCAAAACTGTGTACAAAGGATATGACTCGACTTAGCAACTTATGCAAGTAACTAGATAATTGAACTAAGGGTTTAGTATGATAACAATAATGCACTAAAAGTGAGTGCATACATGGTAGGCTAAGGCGATTTGGGTGTACATTTAGGGGTGGATTGTAAACAATGCTCTTCATTGATATTCCGAAAAACCAAAAAATCACGAGAACCGCGAAAAGGATAGGCTTTGAGGGGTTAACTAGGGGTATCGTGTACTAAAGATGAGTACAACGCAAGGGTATGGGTGAATTACTCAACCGATGTGGAAGAAGTAATTATATTACGGGTATCAAACAAGGGTTATCCTAATGCCTCTTATCATTTAGTTATTCCTAACTACACAAGTGCAGTCTCACTAGCGATCTCGGAATGCATCACAAAACAAGTTCTAGAATCTATTATATTACCGGTACACTCTCAAAGCATTAAAGTGGAATACTTTAATTCCTAAAAATTTAAGGGCGATCCTCACATTTTGGGTGGAATTTAAGTGGTAAAGGGTTTTTGTGCTAGTCATATAACTTTCTATCCATGAGACGCTTTATTTAGACTAATGGCCCACTCCTACATGTCATGAAAATTTTTAAATTTGGTGCCAAAATTACCCTAACCGATATTTCTCATGGTTTATTACACAAATGAAATTAGACAAGGCAAATAGTCAAGGATAAGCATAGTTTCAAAGTTCCCGTTTTATTTTCCCTCCCTACACTTAAACTGAACATTGTCCCCAATGTTACCCGAAAATATCAAAGTTATGATAATGGAAGGTAATTAAAATGAAAGAAACTAATACTCCCCTGATTAGCTCGGTAGGATCCGTGTGAAGTGGTGGTTAAATCTTTCTTCAAGAAGAGTGTATGCATGAAAAGCTCTTTCCAATCTTATGTATCTTCTTGTTAAATAAAACCTGCAGACTTGAAGAAAATAAACGAAACCTTCACGTAAAATCGGCGGTAACAATATATATATGAATCTACTAAACTAGGATATAATGCTTGTGGAATGGATGTTTACAGATTTTCTGGAAAATTAAGACCTGGAAAATTCCAAAAATTTATAAGTAGCTCAGAAAACGAGAAAAAGTAGTAAGCAGTTTCTACTCCTCCTGATGCCGTCAGGTTGCGACCTTGACGCCGTCAGGTTATCCTGACAAAAACTGGTTTGCGATTTTCTGGAAAAAATTATGGAAAATTTATATCTTTAGAATTTGAAAAACATTTCTGCAAAACATCCATTATGACTCGATACAAGCATTTGACTCGAACAAACACACATGTATATCTTTTTAATAATCCTAATTCTCATATTCACGTTCTTTTTGAAAACGTGTGTAATCCTCCCTACACTTATCTCTTTTGTAAAATACCTTTATATGTAATTAAGACGAAGTTAGATACAAAATAAAGCATTTCTACAAATTTAAACATGAGAATAAACAATCAATAAAAGATATACGACACAAAAACAAGCAAACAATTAAGCATGAGTTGCCTCCCACGAAGCGCTTTTCTTTATTTATGAGTCTTGTAGCTAGACTCGAAGTCGTGCCCCTACGTGGTCTCGTGCACACTCTCGTGCCCATATCTAAGCCATTCTAATGTTCTCTCACTTTTCTTGTACTCATCTCCTAACGCGAGGCATTGTTTGTAATACCTCTTAGTTTTCTCATATGGGTACCTAAGTCCGTTTTGCTTATCCCTTTCACTAAGCAATGGAATAGGAGTCATTCTATTACATGCCTCAATATTCTTGTGTTTAAACCTAGGATGAGCACGTGGCATTTGGTAGACAAAGTCTTCAACCTCATCAGAGAATCTAATTAGACCATCAATCATTCGTTCATTCAACCTAGTCATTTTCTTAAAAGGTTTTCCAAAAATTACTTGAGTGAGGTCCTTATCAATAAATTCTCCTAAGTTTTCTAAGACCATGAATTCTACCAAATAGGCAAAACTTCCAACAAACACATGCAAATGAGTGACTGCAACAACATTGTTCCCATGATAAGTTAACTAATCGACTTTAATTTTATTGTATAGGTTCCTTGAGATTAAGTTTAAAGGCAAGAATGAATTCAAGTAAGCATTGAATCCTTCTAATCCTATTTTGCAAGGTAATTGCATGTTAAAAGGACTAGCTTTCTCAATTATACACCTAGGGTCAAAACATTGGGAGGGGTCTTCTTCCATTTCAAAATTAACTTCATCGACGACCTCCCCATTATCAAGTGCTTCACCATAGTCAAACTCCTCATCGGAATCCGAGTCATAGAAAGGACTTTGTTGTTGCCAATTTATTTCATTATGCCCTAGGTGATTTCCAAAGTGGTGAACGGGGGAAGGGTTTTGTAGGATTGCATCTCAATTTCGGGATTAGGAGGAGGATTGGGGGCAGGTACTGTGAAAACTCTTCGACGAAAGATGCGAATCATGGTGAGTGATGGGTTTACTAACAAAGGTCACGAAGAAGGGGGATAGACTACAAGGAAGCTAAAAATGGGAAAAAATCCTACTTGATAGGAATCAAGCAAGGAAACCTAAACGAGGTGAAAATCTAACTAGCTATTCTATTCCCCGGCAGCGGCGCCAAAAACTTGATACGCATACAACGCGCGTTCGGGGTCAAAGGAACTTCCTTTTCGTCGAGCAAGTTTTTCAACACCCTAGGCAGTGAACCTAATCGTTGTAGTGTAGTATTAGGGTAAGCCTCGGGAATTGATATCGTTCTCTAGGGGAATAGGAATGTTAGTGATAAATTACTACGCTAAGGTTGGGGTTGAGGAAGATTATTTTTAATCTTTTTTATGTTTTTTAGAAAAGGGAAAGGTACGAATCTCAGGGTATTGGATTTGGGGGGTTGGTATTTCTACCGATTACTCTACTTATCTAATTATCAAAACTAAGGTGAGTGTAGTCTATGTCTATTGTTGTGTGCTCTTATGATGATTAAAAATGTGTTTACTTAGATGTTATTACTCCCTAGTTATCTCCTATTGATGGTTGAATTGTCACATCCTTATCTTTAACGCTTTGCATTTTCTAAATTCGTAGGGTGTGCTTTTATCCCTAACTCTTTGAAGCTACCTAAGGTTAATGACTACGAAATCTCTAGGATTCATAAACTTGACACTAAGGTTATCTTTGGATATTTAGCCTACAATTCCACTAGTAACTATAAAATAAGGTTCAACAAAGATTAATCAAGCATTAAAAACACAACGATGGATTTAAGCACTCCTAAGCCAATTATAATTAAGATAAGAGACAACCAATCAATATTCAGTAACTAGGTTTCATAGATCTAAGCAAACACACAAATAAATTAGCCAAACATGGAAAACATGCAAGCATACACACAAACAATTGAAGACATAATTGTATTGATGAAGTAAATCACTTATCTTGTTGTAAAATAAGGTATGGAACCCTAAGATACTGCCCAAGACAGCCTATGTTCGGTTTAGATTTTACTCCACAAAACTACCTCCTTAAAATACTGAAAATTCGAATTTTATATATAGAGTTACAATATGAAACGGTGTCACTCTTTAATTGTGACGCCGTCGGGTCGTCGCCATTAGGGTTTCTTCTTGGACACGTCATCTCTGTGACGGCGTCACCTTATGCTTGTGACGCCGTCGGCTTCAACCTCTGACGCCGTCGGGATCCAAATCTAGCTCATCTGAGTTACTACGCCTTACTCTTTTAAACCCTATGCCGTCACTTGTAAAATAGCAATTTGCTCTCTGAGTCGTCTCAAGGTGTGTCGCGACGGTGTCGCAATTAAGCCGTGACACCGTCCCCTTCAATTCCGGCAGCTTGAGTGTCTCGATTCTTGACTTTGGCCATTTTCTTCGTATATTCGCGCCTTTTCGTCTGAATAAGTGTCATTCCAGCAATTTGCCTTCAAGAGACCTAAAAAGTGATAAAGAAAGAAATTAAGTAGTAACGGATACAAAAGTGATCAATTAAGGGCTTAAATGACCCCTTAAAAGTGTACCTTTTAAATCCTTAACATTATCCTAGGTAAGAAAAAATACACCATACATCATTGTTTTAAACATATTGTATCAAACACACATAAAAGTCTCTCATTGCCTATCCTATTTCTTGTTCATCTTGGTAAGGAACCTTCCAATGCACTTGAACATCCCTCTTGTTTGCTTGAACTCTTCTGATTGGTTTTCCATTACCGTAAGTTTTCGAAAGGTAGTCAAGAGGAGGAAGCCTAGAATTTGGAAGTCCATCATCCTTGCTCATTGATGATGATGATGATGATAAAGAAGATGGAGGATGAAAACGTTTTCCTTGATTCTTTGCTACCCTCTATCACTTAATGGTGCAATGATATGATCGATAAAAGAGTAGTCAGGACAAACCCCTTTAGCATTGGGTGGAATGGGTGCAAAGGCTCTAAAGAGACGGGTAAGAAGCATCCCGTAGGTAAGAGCGGTGGTTCCTTGAGTGGGTATATCGGCCATCCTTTTGGCAATATGGTAGGCTAAGTTGAAAGGTTGATGGGTTGACACACTACAGAGCAAGTAGGAAATACAATCATCGATATGATCACGATTCCCAATGTTACACAAGACATTTTCCCTAAGGACTTCTTCCTATTTCTTAAATTAAGGTTTTAGTTCATTGAGCTCCATGCTAAATGGGTCTCGATTTATTTCATTTCTCGAACGGGTTGTCCTAGTGTCTGAAGTTTTAGCAAAGAAGAGATGGTCTCGGATAACTTGTTTGTCAACTAGAGGACTTTGGTATGGAGCCGAACGATCAACTATGGTATCTAGGATTGAGAGAGTCCATTTGTCCTATTAAAGTCATTAACCTTCACATGGAATTCCAAGGACTTCTGTAAATTGATTTAGAGGTATGTTAAAGTCATTTTGGTTTACTTTGAATCGAATTGATATGAGTCCATGATCATTGGTTGTGAGAATTACACTAGTATAGAGCTCTAGAATAAATCTAGGACAAATTTGTTCATTGATGTTAAGGAGACCATTAAATTTGATGGTTGCAAGTTCTTGGCGAATGTTTATGCCTTCTAGAAAGGATGGGTCAATGGTTCTACCCTCATGAATGTAATGTTTTTCTAGAGCCTTAAAGACTTTGACTTGAGCCGGAGTAAGACCCTTAGTTTTTTGATGTTTTGGAACGTAGTTGAGAGTGTCTTTATGGTCATAGAACGTTGCGGGAGGCATGTTTGATCCGAGACACAAAAAATTTCACATTTTAGTCAAAACTAATGAAAATTTTGATATTTTGTTCTAGTGTGTGCCTATATGACGACAATATGGAGGTACGATTATTTCGACTCCTTTAAATGCATAAAAAAAATTATTTAGTAATTTTTTAACAAAACAAGAGATAACCCAAATGCTCCTAATTCAATATAGCTTCGGTTGAATGTACCCGAAAATACATATTAATTATGTACTTCCTTTAGCATTCAAGAGACATTATGCAAGTGATGTTTTTAATATAACAATTTTATTTGTATGAACAATGTGAAGAATTATTTTTCCTAATTGTGAGAAGATTTTTATAAAAATTTGACATGGGGTTTCAAGTAAATTATGACAATGTCTTACAAGATGCAATTCCTAACTAAGTGAAACATGATTAGTTATGTAATTTAACGAATGTACTTCATGATTTATCTAAAAAGATGCATAAACCCTAAGTTTTGGTTTTGTGCAAAAATAGAAGCCCTAGACTCAGGATCAGGGGTATAAATGTGAAACTTACAGTGTTGATTAGAGCACAAATTGGTTGAAGAGAAAGGCTTAATTGTGATTATGATATGGTGTGGGAGAAGTTTGAGTTGTTTGTGAGTTTTGGTTTTGTGAAAAAGGAGTGTTTGCTTAATATATTAAAACTGACCTAGGTACCCATGGATTGGGCGGAACCAAATATTTGGTTACGTCCTTGTTGTCGAAGGGTTCCTTGGGATCAGTTTTTGTCGTGTTTGGTTAAACTAAGGTTTAAGCTAATATTTTAACTGCAAATTTGGTTCCATTAGTCCTAATCCAAGTCTAAAAATATTAAATGGTTATCGTTTAAGGGGTTTTGTTAGGATACCGGCAATGTTGTCTCCTGGGAATACTTCTCAATTGAGATGTTTCCTTTTTGAACATTCTCACAAAGGAAGTAATGACGGATTTCAATGTGTTTGGTTCGATCATGTTGAACTGGATTTTTACTGAGATCAATAGCTCCTTTGTTGTCGCAAAGGATAGAGATGTCTTTAACTTGATTTCTGTAGTCGGCGAGAGCTTGCTTCATCTAAAGAGCTTGTTGACATGCTTTTCCTGCTGATATGTATTCGGCTTTGGTTTTTGAGATGGCTAGAGCCGTTTGTTTCTTTGAAAACCATGAGGTAAGACAATGCCCAACATAAGTACAAATACCACTTGTTCTTTTTCTATCGACATAGTCACCGGCATGGTCAGAGTCGGCATACACTATGGTTTCAACACCCGTTCGTTTGGGATACCATAATCCTAAATGTGTAGTACCTTTTATGTATATAAATATTCGTTTTACAGCTTCAAGATGTGATGTTTTAGGATCTTCTTGAAAGAGAGAACATAGACAGACACTAAACATATTGTCGGGTCTACTAGCCGTAAGATAGAGTAGACTACCAATCATTCCTCTATATTTAGTTTTATCTACAAATTCATCTTCTTCATCCTTTGTGAGTTTAGTTTCCGAGGACATAGGAGTTTTAATAGGTTTAGAATCTTCAAGAATTTCTTAAGCATATCTTTTATATATTTAGATTGGTTGAAGAATATTCTGTCTTCTAATTGTTTGATTTGAAGTCCTAGGAAAAAGTTTAGTTCTCCCATCATACTCATTTCAAACTCGTCATGCATGATTTTTGAAAAATCATCATATAGTTCTTGACAAGTTGATCTGAATATGATGTCATCCACATATATTTGAACAATGATAATATGTGAATCCTTTTTCTTAGTCAAGAGAGTATTATCTACTAACCCCATAGTATACTTATGTTTAACTAAGAATGTTTTAAGTCGATCATACCATGCATTTGGTGCTTGCTTAAGTCCGTATAAAGCCTTTTTAAGTTTATAAACATGATTTGGTTTTTCAAAGTCGGAAAAGCCGGGAGGTTATGCAATATACACTTCCTCATATATGAAACCATTTAGAAATGCACTTCTAACATCCATTTGAAAAAGTTTAAAATCATGTGCACATACATATGCAAGTAATATTCTAATTAACTCGAGCCTAGCAACCGGAGAAAAAGTTTCATCGTAGTCAATGCCTTCTTGTTTATTATAACCTTGTGCTACTAGCTTAGCTTTGTTTCTAGACACGACACCATTTTCATCCATTTTATTTTGAAATACCCATTTTGTTTTAGTTATAGTTTGACTTTTTGGTTGAGGTACTAATGTCCAAACATCATTTCTAACAAATTGATTTAATTCTTCTTGCATAGCTATGACCCAAGATTCATCTTTTATAGCCTCATTTTTATTTTTGGGTTCAATGGTTGATATAAAACAAAAGAAGATACTTTGATTTTAGACGTGTGATCTTAAGGTTCTTTCATTAATTTTTCCTATGACGCTATCTAATGGATGATTGTTAGATTCTTTGACATTGACAATATCTTTATTTAATAGTTTATATTTCCTGACGTTATCTAGATTCTCTTGATTTTCAACAAGTTGTCTTTCAAGTAAGTCATCATCTACCAAAGGTAATGTCTTAGAGGTAGGTGGACTTTCGTCAAATGTTACTTTTAACGATTCCTCGATTCTCAAGGTTTCTTTGTTTAAAACAATTTAAGCTTTGCTATTTTGAGAATATCCAAGGAATACACCTTCATAAGACTTTGGGTTAAATTTGGGGAGGTAATCCTTAGTGTTTAGAATAAAACATTTACTTTCAAAAACTCTAAAGTATCTAGCGTAGGATTTTTACCTTTGTATAGTTCGTATGGTGTTTTGTTCAAAAATGGTCTAATTAATACTCTATTTAAAATGTAGGTCGAAGTGTCAACAGCGTTACACCAAAAAAATTTAGGCATGTTTTGTTCATTAAGCATTGTTCTACTCATCTCTTGAAGAGTCCGGTTTTTACGTTCTACTACACCATTTGACTGTGGAGTACGAGGAGCTGAAAAATTATGTGCTATGCCGTTGGCATCACAAAAGGTTCCAAATTGTATTTCATTATCAAATTCACGACCATGATCCGTTCTTATTGACGCAATACGAGTATCTAGTTGGTTTTGAGTTTTCTTACTAAGAATTTCAAATTAATCAAAAGCTTCATTTTTAGTTTTCAAGAATTTTGTTTCAGTATATCTAGAGTAATCATCTACTATGACCAAAGTGTAGAAGTTCCTCCATAACTTTGTATAGCGGATTGACCGAAGAAATCCATATGCAAAAGTTCAACACACCTAGATTGCTACTATAAACTTGTTTTCCAATTTTGCAAGCATCACAAAAGTGTTGGTCATATTTCAACTTGGGTAAGTTCCTAACGAGATCTTTTGATGATAGAGATTGGATAAGTCTCATATTAGTGTGCCCTAAGTGTCTATGCCAAATATTCAAAGAATCATCTAGCGAAGTGAGGCAAAGTTTATCTCTTGATGTGTTATCAATTTTCATGATGTATATGTTGTATTTCAAACTGCCTTTTGCTATGGTTATTCAATCCTTAGTATTTTACTTTCGTTTTCACTAAATATGAGCAACATAATCAATAGAGATAGAGTCATGAGAGGTAGTACCTTTTTCCGATGATTTTGCTTTTCAATTTGCTACTGAAATTGACATTAGCTCCATCATATGCTTGGTAGGAAGAGAAGAGGCTCTTGTTTCTCGTCATATGTCTTGAACAACCACTATCTTTGATCCATTCGTCTGGTTCCAATCAGTCTTTCAAGCATACCTAAGTTATATGAAAACTCAAGCATTTGGTCCCCAATATCTCATGGGTCCATTTTGGTTAGACATTCCATTAATTTGATTCATGTATGGGAATGATAAGTATGAGTCCCATGGCATGTAGTTATGAGTTTGATGATGTCTAAGGAAGTTTTGATTCCAACCGTTATATTGATAGTTGGATTGTTTGTTGTAGTTATTCGTTGGAAAGGGGCGTTTGGGAATATGTGTTTCAGGCCTTTGTTGAGTAGTTTTAGATCTAAACTTATTTTTAGCAAGTCCTACTCTTGTAGTAACAGCTAGTTTTAGCTTAAATTCATTTGTAACTACTTTAGATTTCTTTGTGACTTTAACAAACTCAGTACGAGCTGATTTGCAATCTTTCTGTCCTCCTGAGGAACACACAGAACCAAAAGGTTCAATGGACGGAACCAAATTGTTGGTTCCATCTGTTCTGTGGTTTCCTGAAGTGGTTGGAACAGTTTCTTGCTCTTTTTCAGCTTGTTTCGTTAGACTACTTAGATCTCTTAGTTTCATAAATCCTAGTCCAGTTTTATCATATGGTAATTTTTGGATTTTTATTATTTCATCTGCACAACAAATGTTTTTATCAAACTTTTTATATTTAAAATTATGTTTAATGAGCTCATCCTGTATGAGTTTAAGTTTCTTTACATTCTTTGTCGATGGTTTCACTCTTTTCTAAACGTTTAACTTTTTTTTAATTCATAAACTTCATTTTCTAAAAATTCCTTTTTAGTCTTTAAAATTTTGTTTTTGTTTATGATTTTTAACCCAAGTTCATACAGTCTGTTAGATTATATTTGTAATGTATCATCATCAATAGAGGAGTAAGATGAGTCATATTGTACCTCTTTTCAGTCCTGAGCCATGAGAGCAATTTCTTCATTCTTTGACTTTTCGTTATCATCTTCACTATCACTCCAAGTACCACTCACAAACGCCCTTTGATTCTTGTTTTTGGGTGGCTTTTAGAAATCTCCTATGAGATGACTTGTGTCTCCACATATAAAGCTTTTTCTTTCTCTTTTTTTGTTAGGAATTATATTTGAGTTGATTATGACAAAATATGAAAGATGAAGGACTTATAAAGACAAAGAAAGACAAGGGACTTACTTGTTAAAGAAAACTTTATTATTTAGTCCCTAATAGTCAATTATAACCCTAGACTCTCTAGCATATAAAGAGAGGCAGGGAATTAGATTTATGTATGTCAAGATGTGAACACCATTATTAAAGGTGTGTATGTGTTCCTAGGCGTATGTTCATGTAAACGCCTAGGTTAGTATTTAGTTTATTAGTGATTAGTTGTTAGTCAATTAGTATTAGTTGGTAGAGATGATGGCGAAAAACCTTTAGCAATAACATTGATGTTCTTATTATTCTGCTGTGCATTCATGTTTGTCTTTGTTATTGTTATCCCTAGATGAGCTTATAAACGATCTTTACAATTGGTATCAGAGCGGGGTTTATTGGTACGGAGTTTATTGGATACACACACAAGAGTTGGTTCACATACAGAGGTTATTGGAAGTTGTTCTTAAAAGTTTTTAAAAGGCTCGTTTTTTGTTTTTATTAATTAATTGATTACAAAGAGGATTATTTATCACTTATTTGAAGATGAAGTGGAGTTTCTTGGATGTGTGTTCTTATTATATTTTTAAACGGCGGAATCGTTTAAAAGTAACTTATTCGTGCTTAAAGGATGTTGACGAAGACTCGCAAAATCTAGTTTTCATAGGTCAAGGGGAGGATGGATGAAGACCTAGTTAACTATCACTTAAAGGAGTTACATTGTAGTGCTCAGTGTCTCATTGAAGATGAGGATTTTGTCAAGAGATTGCGATCTACTTATATTTTTGGATAGCAGTATAAGTTCAACGTCACGTGGATAAACAAGACATAAGATACAAGTTTGAGATATTTTACTTCTTCATCAAATTCGTTATATTTGGTTTTCTTCACAAGTGATCATTACAAGGAGCTTACAGATTTGAAGAATCATTTTCATGCACCACTCAAGGGGAAGTTTCTACTACTTATATTCTCTATTTGTTGATAACAAAAAGGGGAAGAGCTGTTTAAGTGGCATAGCATGGATTAAGGGGAAGACAAAGGAAGACAAGAATGTTTCATTCATGGTGAGATTTAATTATCTCAACTTCTGCTACTTCGTCTAGGGAAGTTCGTACAAAAATTGTTTTTGTTTTGTCATCATCAAATAGGGGAAGATTGTTGGGTTTATTGATTTGATGAGATACAAAACAATAAAGAATGAAACATCAAGGACTTAAAGTGACAAGAAGGAAACCTAGAAAAAAATGGAGGGACTTGCTTCCAAAATAAGATTTATTTATTAGTCCTTAGTAGAGATTTGTAAACCCTAATCCTCTAGTATATAAAGAGGACATGGGATGTAGGTTTTAATACAAGTCTTCCATAATGTAGTGGACTAAAGGTGTGTGTGTGTGTAACCTAGGGCGTGTAGTTTATTGTAAACGCCTAGGTTATTAGTTTAGTTATCTAGACGTGTTCCTATAAACGTCTAGGGTTAATTAGTGTTAGTTAACCTCCAAGATCAAGTCTTTGATTCTTGTTATAGTTTAGATAAAACATTATTAATATAATTAGAGGTAATGGTGAATGAAACCTCGTGTCAATAACACAATTGTTCTTTATTATTCCGCTGCATATGTATATGTTATTGTTATCCCTAGATGAGCTTATAAACGATCTTCACAATTGGTATCAGAGCTTGTGTAGAAACTCTGATTAAGAATAAACCCTTAAAACTGATTCAACTACAAACCCTAAAGACGTCGATCTGAGCTCTCAATCAAAAGTTATAGTAAATATGGCTGCTGACAATGGTTTAATTTTCGAATTTTAAGGTTTTGGTTCTCATATTGGTTTGTCTTCTTGTGCAAGGTATCATCATTACTAATTTAACATTAATATATACCTAGTACATGATGCTCTCATGATTAATCCATCAATGATTAGAATATTACACATTAAGGAATGTTCTGTACATAGCCATACCTACAGGTGAAATTTTGGACGGTGTAAGCATGATATTATTGACCACAGATTGGGTTTGAAATATATCATTGGTTTCCATTCTATTACAAGACGTTGCTCTATGATTGAGGGTTTATTTGGTTCGTGCATGGATCACGTAATATTCTTATCTGATCATTGGTTTTTATCTTTTGGATTTTATTTGTTGTCGATTACTGCATATGAAGTATCATCTATTGAATCGATCACACCATACTGCGGATAGGAGAAGTAATACTAAGGTTAATATTGGAGTAGTTTCTGCTACTGGACATCGCTATCTACTACTTGGTTACTCGTTAAAGCTAGTGCATAACATTACAACTGCTGCGACAAGGATAAGTGTTTACTGATTGGTTTCCACTGTTGTACGTGGGTTACTACAGCTGCTATACTACTGCTCCTTCGATGTTAGTTTTGTTACTTATTAGTTGGTCAAGGGATAATGAAAGAGAATGGAGTACATGCGTTATTATTGGGTGTCAATGTTATTGAAAACGGGCTGTGGTTGGATGTGTTCCAGTTATATATAAAAAGAGTTTTTGATGAAGTAACGAAGGATAATGATTGGTTATCTAGTCGGTGTGCTTCTTAAATTCGTTGGTCATAATTCTTTCTCATATTCTCAGGCATGCTTGGACGGTGGTCATGCATTATGAATTGTCATTGATTGGTTCATGATTAATTTTGGTCGGTTAGAGGAGTGTATTATAATACTTAATTGAAACATGAGATTTATTAATGGTTGGTTGCTCATTGTTCACATGGATTTTATACTCTGATTATTAAGTAGGATATCGGATACATGATTCTTGTGGAATGAATAGCACTTGGACGATATTCTGAAGTTGGTTTGAAATTAATGGAACAATGTATTTGGATAAATAGTTATTAAAGGTCGATATTTTTGGATATATGGTGAATGAAAACCTTGTGTCAATAACATAATTGTTCTTTGTTATTCCACTGCATATGTATATGTTATTGTTTAACCCTAAGGCTCAAAACGATCTCATGGAGTCCTATCAAACTTCACAATTGGTATCAAAGCGGGGAGCTCTTGATATAGGGATCTACAAGGTTTTTCGAAGAAGAAGGAAGAAAAATTCGAATCTAGAAAATATTCGTAATATTTCTGCAGGGCTGTTTTCAAGAGGGCATAACTTTTTCGCTAACCGTTGGATCGGGACAAAATTTTAGGTGAACGTTCTCCATATGACAATCTAACTTTTCACCGAAGGGATCGTCAATTGGAGCTTTCAGTAGAAAGTTGTAGGGTGTCGAAGTCTGCTGCAGAGGGAATTTTTAAAAGTCGAATTTTAGGGTTTTCAAGGTTTGATTTTTGTGATTTTCTTATTCTTATGGTTTAATTCAAACATGGAAACCAGTTAATACTCCTATATTCATGCCCTAATCGTGTGTGCTAAAGAAGCAGCTTTGGAGAATGTCGATTTGATTTTTAGGGTTTCTAAAAATAGCATACTAGGGTTTTCTGGGTTTTTATTGATGAATATTATTACTGGAACAAGGAGTATGTGTATGCGTGTAATGGAAGTAAGTGTGATAGGGTTACTGATATCACACAATTAAGGCAAGCATTACCTCTACTCAAGGTTTGCGACTCATCTTTGTTAGGGTTTTTGTACTTAGATGCTGAAGTTTGGTCGTAAGTTAGGATAAATTGATTATGATGGAAACCATGTCCTAAGGCTGTACGATAACACGAAGATGCAAAGTACTGCTTATGCTGTCAAAATACTGCCATGACAGATGCAAAGTACTGCTTTGGACTGATTCTTATGTGTTTATACTGATCATCAAAGCAGTTCGTACTGCTCATGGGACCACATAGTACTGCTCTTAGACAATTTATACTGCTTATGATGGAGAGTTTTTTTCTGCTATGTTTGAAGGTTTGTAAGCTGCTGCTGTGATGTTATTGGTGAGGTATATTCGTTATGAACCCTAAGATGAATAGACGAATTTGGTTAATACTGCTTGTGGGCATCGAGAGTTTGTATTTTTTGGGTTTGATAACATGGAAGTTGTATTGGTCGATCATTAGTTAGTACTGTCAGTTGGAAAACAGTTTTAGTACTGCTTTGTTAGACATTAGTACTGTTGTTTATACCATGGATTATTAGTATTGTTCGATTGGCTACACTTTTAATAACAACTGAAGACGTGCAATAATTGAAGAGATATGGGAAACGGCTGCTTGTTATTACTTATATGCAAAGGTGACCTGTTATGCGTATTTGAGTTAAACTTGGAGTATTAGAAATATATGGGATAGCAGCTCCCTGGACTTATTGATTCTAATACATATCAAGAGATGGTGATTGGATGCCATACCAGTGTTGTGAACGTGGTAATATGAGATCTTTGGTCGGTGTAATTTAATATTCACTTTAGGATAGATTGCACATGGTCTGATTGCATGCATGCTTTATGGATTGATATTAGTTGAAGATTATTGATTAACTGGTCAATGGTGATATTTATATGAGAAGTGTTATTTGGATGCATGGTATTTGGAGTTGGTACTGTGATATATTCTATTGGAATCGAAGAGAGTTTGGTCTTAACGTATCATGGTATTTTCTGGATTTAAGGGGAAGTCGAGCATGGTGAATATTTAAGATGTCGGGTAGCACACACACATGATTGGATCTCGGCTGAATTTAGTGAAATCAGAAAACACACACACATGGGATATTAGTATACACACACATGAGATTGGTATTGATATGATTGGTAAAGTAGACATCATGTTCAGGGGAAGATTCTATGGACGCTTTTACATGGTTTCTACAAGTTACTCTTAGAACTATTCTTCATGTTACTACTACTTGGTTTCAAATGCGATTATAGTCATCTTTATTAGTATTTTAGGAGGTACTATATTCTTCATGGCTGGAACTACAACGTATTTGTGATCATGGTGGTTAGTTATTCGACAAGTTCTTATGGTTATTTACATGCTTCATTCGAGGGGAAGATTTTTACTACCAAAGTTGCTTATATTCGCAGTTCTCCTAGTAGATTATGACAAAAAGGGGAAGAAAGGCGACAAAGACGGTTTGTAACTTGAAGATCCTTGGTGATATTGCATGTTTAAGGGGAAGTTCATTTATCTTTCATGACATATTAACTCGAGGGGAAGTTCGTGCTTATTTGGTTTTGTCATTATCAACTAGGGGAAGATTGTTAGGAATTATATTTGAGTTGATTATGACAAAATATGAAAGATGAAGGACTTATGAAGACAAAGAAAGACAAGGGACTTACTTGTTAAAGAAGACTTTATTATTTAGTTCCTAATAGTCAATTGTAACCCTAGACTCTCTAGTATATAAAGAGAGGCAGGGAATTAGATTTATGTGTGTCAAAACGTGAACACCATTAGTAAAGGTGTGTGTGTGTTCCTAGGCGTATGTTCATGTAAACGCCTAGGTTAGTATTTAGTATATTAGTGATTAGTAGTTAGTCAATTAGTATTAGTTGGTAGAGATGATGGCGAAAAACCTTTAGCAATAACATTGATGTTCTTATTTTCCGCTGAGCATTCATTTTTGTCTTTGTTATTGTTATCCCTAGATGAGCTTAAAAACGATCTTCACATTTTCCTTTCTTATCATCATGATCTTTTCGAAAAGGTTTCTTTTCTTCTCGAGGTTGTCTAACAAACTTTCCTCGTCTTCTAATGAATTTTTTGAAGTCTCTCACGGCCATGGCATACTCTTCGTCTTCACTGTCGGAGCTAGATTCCCCTTCATCACTTGACTCTGTTTTTGCCTTTAAGGCAATGGACTTGACTTTTTCTTTCTTTCCTTTGACAATTTCTGAATCATTCACCATTACCATTTCATGAACCTTGAGATTTTCACTTAGCTCTTCAAGTGACAATTTTGAGAGATCTTTGGATTCTTCAATAGCCGTCACTTTTGCTCTCCATTTTGGATGAAGTGCTCTAAGAAATTTCCTGACAAAGTTCTTGCTACAAAAGGATTCATCAAGTGCCTCGAGAGAGATAATGATAGTATTAAAGCGAGCAAATGCACTATCAATTATTTCATCTTCAGGAAAAGAAAATTGTTCATATTGTTGAGTAATAAGATCAATTTTGTAATTCTTGACTTGTGAATTTTCTTGATGAGTGATTACTAAAGATTGCCAAATTTCTTTTGAGGTTTTGTACATAAAGACTTTCAAATTTCGTTTTAGTTAGAGCATTGTAAAGCATCATTTTTGCTTCATTATTTTTTGCAATTAACTTCTTTTGATCATCAGTATGACTGGTGAGGGAAGTATCATCATCGCGACCACTTGTGACATGATCACCTTCAATGATTATATAACATAGATCTATATCTTTTGATTACACATATGTTTTAAAACGACTTTTCCAATAGATGAATCCATTTGTTCAAATAGTAATGGTCTTTGCATAAATTGCCCTTCTTTAAATTATAAAAATCCATGGATCGATTCAAGTTGTAAAATACAATAAACTTTAAAAATCTTGAGTAACGTATCTCTTGATGCCAATTGTGGAAAACTAGAAGGGGGGTTGAATAGTTTTACCGTTTTAAATTTATTTGCTTTGAGTACTTTGTGTGAATTAATGCAAATAATAGACAATAAGTAGTATGCAAGTAGAGAGAGAAACGATCAAACCACAACACGATTGTTTATAGTGGTTTTGTCTACAAAGACTCTTTTTCGTTGCCCTACTCCACTCCCCGAGTCTCCAACTCGGTAGTTTTCTTCACTAATCAACAAGCTCCTTTAACCGGCGAAGAAAACCTTTACACGTCGCTTACACAATATTTTCGACACAAAGCTAGATGTCGAGTTCTTTTACAAGGGTACAATCACTCCCGTCACTCTATGTATTTTGAGGACTAAAATATTAACCGATCACTATCAAAGGTTTATGATGGTTTGATGCAAACAATGATGTATGAACTAACTATAATTCACATTATGATGAACTAACAAGACTTTGCAACACAATGTTGAAGCTTGTAAGTCTTTTGATAATGTTTTGATCTTCTTGCTACAAAAGAAGCTCACTCAAATGAAATATAAATGAGTTAGAAATAATGAATGATGAATGAGAGAATGTATTTTATTTTTATGCTTGTAAGTGATGAGAAATCAATATGGTGTGGCTTGCTATTTATTGGCAAGAGGTGCCAGCTAACCACGGATCAGACGGATCCAAATCTTGGGATCCGTCCGTGCATGGTTTTGGTTCCGCGAGGACCTGACAGAAAATCATCCAAATCTTTTATCAAATCTAACCAAAATATTTATCATGTCTTTCAAAGATTCTAGAGTGATAATCTAACAAAAATATTTACCATATCTTTCAAAAATTCTAGAGTGATAATCTAACTAAAATATTTACCATATCTTTCAAATATCCTAAAGGGATATGCAATCTTAGATTTAGAGTAGGATGATCCATGGAATGATGTAAAATTACATTTTCGTTTCGATTAAAATGTTTAACAAAGTAAAGTTGTAGAATGAATGTTGTAGCTAGTTAAATGATGTTGTTTAAGAAAGACTTGTGACTATATATACAAGAGACTTAACTAGATTTATGTTTTGCTAAAATATAGTTTGTAATTGTCGTTAACAAAATATAGAAAAAATCGTAAAATATCAATAACGTTTGTTGGAGGATATTTGTATTAACACATGTTTTTGTGTGTATTTGGTTACTTGATACATGTTTTCGTATGTTTGTTTTAATATTATTGACACATTCACTTTTCTCCATGTCTTTGCGGGGATACGTATTCTGAATTGGTGTTTGGAATTATATTGAGGTCGTATTTTGGCGGGGTAAAACTGGTGAGTGTGAGCTATATTTGTTTTTTAACAGCTAAAGAGGATAAATAAAGTGGCTAAGAGCAAAACGGGTTAAGCAGGTAAGCCTCAAACAGATATGGCTCGAACGTCAACTCACGTGTCTTAAATTAATTTTTCAGTTATCATCCATTAATTATTAAAAAACCCAAACAAATGTTCATGGGTTATCCTACATTATTTGATCTTAGTATACTATGTCATGTTTACAAGCCTCACCATCGTGTGGAGCGTAGTCACGTTCAAGATAATTTACTAGGTCTTGCATAAAGTAGTGGTGGAACAAAGGTATGGTTCAACATATTATGATATTATTGATTTCACTTTTGTGAAGGTATATACTAATACTATAGAATAATCTTATATCATATTTTATCTTGATGTTAAACCATAAAATATAAATGGTAATTAACCACTTCAGTTGCTGATATAGGTAGAAAGGAGCTAGAAGACGAAGCTCAAGAACATGTTCTTTCTGCCATTGAGAACGCTTCCGAACCCAGACAGGGAACTAGACATGATTTAGATGTTGTGGTGATTGAATTACCCTTTTACCACTCAATTCAAGATAACCTTAAAGTATGACCCGGCCTGTTTCCCGTCTATGTTGTGCTTTAACTTATTTTTTTTATTTTTTATTTTTCATTTGGTGGGTGCAGGTACGTTAATGCATAACATACATGGTAGTCGCGGGCTCGTAATGATTGCATACAATCAGCAGTCAGAGACCGTGGTATTTATTTCTTACAGACCAGGTTGAGAATTAGTAGAGCTTTAACAAGTAAAAAGGACGAAATAACGTAGCATTTTCTTATAAAGATATAACGTAAACAACAATTCATATGAAACTGTGGACAAGAAGAACCCATTCACATTCTATCGTGGCGGCTACTGGATTTTATGTTTACTAACTTGCCAACTTGGCTATACGTCCTTGACGTGCTCAAACAACTTGGCCATTGCGTAATGTGCATATTCATATTCACGGTCGTTTCCTAGCTATTCATGAGTAGGAATAATTTATAAAATATAAAAAGTTGGTGTGCCGAGGATAATAACACTTATTTACACAAACGTATAATATAAACCAACATAATATACCCAAGTATAAGCATTGTGTGAAACCACTCCCGGCCATTATGTCTCTCTCACTCCATCATTTTCCGGCCAGTAATATGCTTAAAAAAAAAAAAAAAAAAAAGTTGGTAGGTAGTAAACATGGCATTCAACGTCATGTATATGTGTTTAAGAGGTATAAGTAGTTATACATATGTGTTATACAAGACATTCAATAAAGTTAGAAATAATGTTTGTAACATTATGGATGTGTTTTGTTTTTGATAGACGTGGATATATATGTTTAAAATATCGAAATAATTACGAGTTGTGAAGATGACATTTTTTTTTTCTTTTTTTTTTAAAAAAACTTTATAAAAGGTTTATCACATATTAAGACCGTGTGAAAAGGGTAATGGTTTGGCGTAGCAATTGGGCATCACTGTGGGTCTTGATGAATCCGAGCAAAACCAAAAGCTTCTTTTTCTAGCTCTTCTTCATTCAAACAGTGATAAGCGTGAGTAGTGATTATGTATTTTGAGGTGAATAATAGTGGGAGAATATATAAAATTTCTGATAAGTGTTGCTAAATATGAATAATGGTTATGAAATTTATAACAACTATGTATATATATTGTAGATTATGTCGCAAATATAATTAGATGAGAAATAAAATTAAAATTAGAAGAGTGAGAAAAAATGCCAACCGTACATTTCAGATGCATCTGAAAATATAGATGCATCTCCCCTTATATTTCTCTCTCTCATTTGAAATGTGTGGCTAATATTTTTTCTCATTCTTCTCATTCCAATTTTTCTTCTCACTAGATATATACCCATAGCAAACCAAGACACATATATTGTCCATACAATATAAAAAATCAATCAAACAAACATAAGCACAACACAAACATAATATTAAGGAATAAAGGCGAATACAAACATAAAGCAAATGGTACAAGAAAGAGCAAACCAGACACGATGATTTATAGTTGATCGGTCACGAAGCTCCTCTTCGCCATACTCCACTCCCCGAGTACCCAACTCGGGAATTACTTCACTAATCAACAAGCTCCCTTCTCGGCGAAGAAAACCATATACCGTCGCTTACATTATTTTCCGACACTAAACTAAATGTCGAGTACTAATCTAGATAGTACCAACCTCACACACGATCTACCGATCTACAAGATCTATTCGATCAACCAGATCTACCAGATCAACACCATGTACCCGATCTACACGATCTACTCAATCTATATGATCAACATGATCTACCCGATCTACATGATCAACACGATCAATCCGATCAACACGATCTACCCGATCTACACAATCTACCCGATCTACACACAGCACCTCACGGACTTACACATCGTCTGGATCTACACACAACACTTCAGTGACTTACATCTCGTCCGGATCTACATACGACACTTCACGGACTTACACATCGTCCAGATCTACATATTACACATGATTGAAAAATATTGACTCAATCTATATGTAAAAAATGTTACACGTGAACTATCTAGACTACATAACTTCATATCTAGATGATATACGAAAGTTTTTCTTTTTGCACGTGAGGAAAGAAAGAAAAAATCTCATTTAAACAAAATTAAAATAAGTTAATGTGATCAAAGAAGTTGAAAGAAGAGATTGAGAAAGAACATAAAGATTTCTACTAAAGACGGTTGAGAAATCTATTGAAAATAGCCTAGTATTTATAGGCAGCTCGAGGAGCGGAGGACGGTCCTTTATATATAAGGGACCATCCCTAGGACCTTCCTATTTTTGTCCTTTTGTGATGAAATGTTTATATGGTATAGGTGTTATCTTTTGGGCGGGAAATATAGCTGTTTGGTGATTTCAAATTTCAAATTTCAAATTTATTTTTCTTATTAAAACATTTTTTTATAAATACAAAAATAATTTGTATAATTTATTTTTGTATAAAGTTTTGTCACATTTATAAAAATGTGAGGTTTAATGACAAAAAATAAATCTTTGATCACTTAACAAGTTTGAATATTGTTTGTACATACCTTAAGTGATTCAGACTCGAGATGTCGAGAGATGTTGATGCGTGCATGCATTGATGATTTGTGTTTACGACTAACTTTTGTACTTTACGTTATTTATTACAAGTTACATGTTTGTTATCATTAAAATACAAAGAGACTGTATAGGTTAACGTTTGCACTAAGAATCTCTCCATTTTTATGATGACAAAATATGTAAACTGTAACTCATAGTAAACTGTAGAAGTTACTTGCTTACACTCCTTCTCCCCCTTTTGTCGAAGCAAAAAGGTTTCGCCAATGTAGAAATAGAAAGAAGATCGGCGAAAATAGGAGAGATGTATTTGCTTGTAAAGATTAGAAGAATGAAATGGCGGAGAAATTGGGCGAGCTTGCATCATCCTAGTGAAGTCTTACTCCTATTGTCATGGTTTAACCAATCTCCAAACTATGTATCCAAATACCTCCGAGCTCCCTCTAGCTCATTGAATCCCCATGATTATTTCATCTCTTGCAATTTGACTTTAGCGGATCCATGGATCAAATATATTGCAAAGGCATAACCTACATCAAGGGTTAGTTTCAAGCAACAAAGTATGTGGAAGGATGTAAGTAGGAATACACATAGCAAGACGTGTGTGGATGCGTTAACGATTGAAGACTAGTTTGACATTTGCAAATGCTCCCCTTTGGTGTATGCTCCCCCTTGTTTGGGCCACAAAAGAATCGAGGTACGAAGGAGTACTATAAATGAAAGTTAGTAGATAGGTGCACACACACACACACACACACACACACACACACACACACACACACATATATATATATATATATATATATATATATATATATATATATATATATATATATATATATATATATAGGCTAAAGGTTAAATAAAAGACAAATATCCGTAAAAAGAATAAAAATAATTTTTTTTCAAAAAATGTTCTCGAAAAATTCCATAAAAATTCCACAAGATCGGGTATGTTGGTGTATGAAAAAGTTGTGAATGAAGTTTTTCTAAAAGTAAATACTTTTTCCGAAAAAAATTTATGAAAGAATACGGTTGTGCATTAAATCGTTTTTTTGTGCATCAAAAATTTACTTTTGCACCAAACTTCTTTTGACTTTTTTCATCAAAATAACATTGCGCATCAAATTAAAACAAGTTGAAAATTTTGTGCATCAAAATTTTTTTGCGCATTAAAATTCGTTTTTTGTGCATTAAAAAAACGTATAAAAACTCAAAATTAGAAAAACTTTTTTCACAAAAGTTTTATGCACCAACATACTCGATCTTGTGGATTTTTTTTGGAATTTTTTAAGAACTTTTAAAAAAAAAATTATTTTTATTCTTTTTACGGATATTTGTCTTTTTATTTTAACTTTACCTATATATATATATATATATATATATATATATATATATATATATATATATATATATATATATATATATATATATATATATATATATATATATATATATATATATATATATATATATATATATATATATGTATGTATGTATAGCAAGACACGAACAAGACATGCACGACTTAGATATGTGTTCTCTAAAGTATGACTAGGGGTGAAAACGAGCCGAGCCGAGCCCGAGCCTGCCAGGGCTCAAGCTCGGCTCGTTTATATCAAAAGCTCGAGCTCGAGCTCGATTCGAGCCTCATTTTGAGCTCGAGCTCCGGCTCGTGAATTTTTCACAAGCTCGAGCTCTCGCTTTCGGGCTCGACTTATTTATATGATGTGTAGGAAAAAATAAGGTTCAAATGGAGCTCGGCTCGTTAACACAAGGCTCGAGCTCGGCTCGTTAACACAAAGCTCGGCTCATTAACACGATTATACATATAGAAAATATATATATATATATATATATATATATATATATATATACATATATATATACTAGTGGCAAAACCGTCCGATGGACGGGTATGACTTGTGGTTTTTATTTTTAGGATTTAGTAGAACAAATATGTACTAAAAAGTAATTAAAAGTTAAATGAAACGGTTAATATCTATAATTGAAGTTACCATAATCCATAAAACGGCTAAAAGCAGATAAGTATTTTGATTTTTGGTTTTTATTTTTAGGATTCAGTTGAACAAATATATACTAAAAATTAATTAAAAATTAAATGAAACGGTTAAGAACTATAATTGATGTTACCATAATCCAAAAAACGGCTAAAAGCAGGTAAGTACTTTGACTTGTAGTTTTTATTTTTAGGATTTAGTAGAACAAATATATACTAAAAAGCAATTAAAAATTAAATGAAACGGTTAAGATTTATAATTTATGTATCATATGTAAAACGAATAATAAAAAGTATGTGAAAAAATAAATTACATGGTCCTTATTCATATAAGAAAAAAAAAACATCTTTATACAAAACTTTTGTTGTGTATTTTTTGTATTCGACATCTTTGTCACGACAAATAACCGTCAAAGCTCTTTTCATCTTGACTCTTGGAATGACGACATAAATTTGTTCGTGCGAAAATACCGACCTTTGTAGAAACAACCAAACTTTCAAAAAATACACCTGTCACATGAAGAAACGCAACAAAAAAAAAACAGTAGAACAATAGAAAGTTTAAAAGTCAATGTGGTGGGTGTTGGTTTACGAAATATCGCGGCATACATGATAGATGGGAAAAAAAGTTTATCTATTATTGACCAAGAATACAAATGAAACCACATCAAATATGATATTAAACCTCAAGGTAATTCCTTAATTATGACCAACTTGCCATCTCAAAATGGGAGCATAACTCGAGGTAATCCTAAACTTGAAGTAACTTAACAATATACATTCATACGACCAGAATCAGTTCTTAACTAAAAATTCATTTATAAATAACAATGCCATTTCATACAAATCGGAACATTTTGTTCCACGTGATCCACCACTAATACCACTACCGTTAGCATTTGCGCCAATATCTCCCCACTTGTACCTCGTGATCCACCCGGGTACTACTCGGCCATGACTTACAGGGAATACCACCCTGAATCGCAACAATACCACCTCCTCCACCACCACGATATTTTGATCCTCTCGTTTTATAACCTCGCTCTGTTATAAGCCTGATAAAATAAACAAAATTCCGAGAAAATGTGAGGTATAGCAGTCGTGTAGGTAATCACTCCTGAGCCACCTGCTTAGGAATGCGGTCGCAAAAGTGGTGCAATACGGCCGGGGGGAAAGCCTCCTCCAACCTTTTACTACTGCCAAGAGCATAATCAACATCTTCATCTTCATCCTTGGCATCCTTATCTCCATTTTGATCTTGAATTAGAAAATATAGTCAGTAGGTGAGATCGAGTTTTGGAACAAGACACTAACACATTATGATCCTCAAAAGTTAAGATCAACGTTATATCGGTTTATTTTAAAGCAAAAGTTCATCGCCTCAAGAGGACCTTATTACTTCGATCTTGTCATGAATATATAAAGCCACCAACTTAAAGCAAGAAAATACAATAAATATAGAAAACTCGAAAATTTGTAAGAAAAAATTACCTCACAAATGCAACTCCTCTTGTCAGCTAAGTTGGCAGCTAAATGAAAAATCTTGGTTTTTAGGTTTTACTTTGTTTGTCGTTAAAATAACAAATAGAACAAATTCCTAATATTCTGTAAAATAAGGTCCCACTGTGAAACTGTGAAATTAGGAAGTACATATATACCCTTTGATGCAATGCTACTATATCTTTTTTTCTTTATAAGCAACCTTTGTTTCTGCACAATGAACAATGGCCGACTACAATGACCATAGTCTGTATAAATCCTAGGTTCTTTCAATTAGATGTCTATAATCACTCCATTTTCAGTATTTACATCAACCTATTTATATAAAAACCAGTTAACAACTCCTAACACCCTAGACGTAACAAGTCTAAAGATAACAGGTAATAACCAAACATAACATATCACCTATCGCCTTAGCCTTGAGTCACCAGAAGCTTCGGGGTTGCGGTGGATCCCTACCCAGCTACATTCACGAAGATTTATGTTGATTGATGTATAACAGTGCGATACTTCCTTAAAAAAATCGATAAGCTTACACTATATACATTTATGACTACAAATCGATAATTTGACATTAGATAGAATGAGACCTTGAAACTTTCCATGCTCCATTCATCAAATCAGTAACCTTAAACATATATGTACACCATTAACGACCTCCCATCTTACATTGCTTCTCATGACAGCCAGAAAGCACCAACTTTCGAGTTAATCATTCAGCCAAAAGCAACTTTATCCCTATCAGAAACCATATTCTCATACTCTTCTGGCTCTTCTTCAATTACCTTAATTCCAGGTTGCAGCTTTAGTCGTCCCATATTACACCTTCGTTCAAGTTTATGTCTGTTAAAATGCTATCTTGCTATACAAATGAGGAACTGCAACCTGACTAAGACCCGCCCTTCACCTCACCTGTAAAAGAGACGATATGAGTTACTATTTGACCCATTATAAGGACCCGGCTAACCAAAGACTTAAATGTCAACATATGTAGTTAACATTAATATAATTACAAAAGCCTTGCTGATAAAAATTTTGCTTAACATAAACAATGTACAAAAATACGAAAATAATCGTGACTTGCACTTAGAGTTCTATGTAAAAAAAACGTCGCAAGAACTTCCATGTAAACTTTAACCAGCAATCAAATGTGCTTTAGATTTTTTAAACCAATAGGAGATATGTCGCGGCCTTTGGATATCCATCTTTCATACAACCCTATGTATATGTAGCATTTGATTGACTAACAATTAAGCCAAATGTTATAACTAAGCTCTATACCATTTTGAAGTTCAATTGACCCATAAAATGTGGTCTTATTGTTACCTTTGCTAAAACTGTAAGTGTAGCACTTCTGGTCCCTATCGCCGGCTTGTAGATCATCTTCCAGAACTCTACCAACCGGTCCCATCGCAGCACTGCAACCAGCCCCAAGAGAAAAGTGATTACAAAAAATGAATATAGTACACTTATAAATGTAGGCCACAACGACAATGCCACCACTCTAATTTCAACTACGGTAATAAGAGAACCACGTTAATTAAATGCTTCAATATTAACATGTCAGCTATTTATAATACAAAAAAGATAACGCACCAACTTGGTTAGACCGATTTTGAGCTTAATTGTTTGATGACGATACTGGAGATCACGACTGCAGCTGTATGCATTCTTGATATTAGGAGAGCGGCGTTAGAATAATTCCCCTGCTGCAAAAGATGCAATAAAATTTATGCTGTGAGTATATATCACAAATATATGGTAATGAAACTTTATATGTCATGAGATAAGTATAAAATATTTGTGTTATCTAGTGATATATATATATATATATATAAATATTTAATGAGATAAGTATAAAATAGTGGTTTTTATATATTTTATACTTTTGTTATATATATATATATATATTTTTTTCATTTGTTTATAAGTAGAGACATGAAACATGTATTTGGGATATATTTGTTTCATGTTGGGTCCAGAACACTTCGAACACGTGCTTTCTCTTATTCTCGACACATATTTGGCAGCTTCCCATACCCCAACTCTGCACAATAGTACATGTGCATCAGATATAATTTAGCAAATAAGTATACAATTGTTCTTTAGTGTAACTAAGTGTACCTTGAGTCATACTAAGATGATGTGACAAGCATTGCATGATAGCAGATATGTTTGCGTATATTATCATAAGGAGAATATTTCATAATCGAATCAAAATCTGATTCTATCCGAGGATTTCCGAATTCTTCAAAATGGCGGCTCTGAATAACTCGGGATGCATATTAATGGCGGCTGCAACAAGAAGGCCACCGACGCTATGTCCAATAGCAGAAAGCTGGTCTTGATGGACATAACCCTCACTTATAAGATAGTTGCCACATGAAATAAAATCATTTATGGAATTTAATTTGTTTAATACACTGCTGCTTTTATGCCATGATGGATCAGCACCACCACCGCCTCTACACAACATTCAAAACATGAATACAAAACATTATCCGATTATAAGAATATTACAGGTCTGCTTGCATTAAAGCTAAAAAAGTAACCAACTTTGGTCTGTTTTTGGTAAACATCTTATCTTAGGCTAGAAACACCATCAAAGTTTCAAAATTTTGAATTAAAATCATTTGTTTTTTGGTGCCACGTCAGGAAAAGTCAGCATGGCCAAATGTTGTGCTGCCACATAAGCATTTGACGAGAAGTCAGATTACCTTAAAAAATATTTGAAGGTTTTTCGAGATTTGAACGGTTTTTTCAGTCTCAAAACTTAATGACCCAAATAAAAAATGCACCAAAGTTTGTTACTTTTTTTACTTAATTAGCCTTAACTTTTCCCCCAAAAAAACCGGCTTAAGTAATAGTACCTGACATCAACAAATGCAACAACCCAACCACGATCAAGCAAGCTCAATCGCTCAGCAGACCAACTTTTGTCCAACACTTCCCCATAGGATCCATACCCATGTATGATACCACAAGATTGACCCATTTTATGGGCTTTATGGGAATACAATATAGTTAGAGGAACTATCGTACCATCATGGGATACAACTTCTTTTCTTTCACAAGAATATGAATCTGAAACATTCAACCATTCGTGTACGTCATTGCTGTTGGCTTTTGAAGAAATGCCCAATACATCTTCTTGATGCACAACATAAAATGTTCTTTTTGACATGTCATAGTCAACAATTAGATCAAGCATCTGCAGTTGGTTATGCACGACAGTAGTTATTAGTGTCGTATATGAAAGATTCAATATTTCATTTCATTATCAATTATAAAAGTATGTGCTTTGCAAAAAAGAAAAAAGAGCGAAGTTTAGAACTTTATACCACAGGGGACGAAAGCACCACTCGATATACTGAGTTCATGAAGTCATGATTAGAGCCTGGAACAACGCTACATGAATTTGAAGGCATAGAGAGATACCAAGGATCAAGATCATCTACATCCATTTCTTTCTATAATTAACAAACAAAAAAGTTCATTCCCATAATTTCAAACTTTGGCTACACATTAAAATCTTATATTATTACCTCATTGTTGGATTGAATAGGATTTTGATGGAACAAATTATAGGGGAATCCTTTTTGTAAAGGTAAAGCACCATATGCTCATAAAAAACATCTATATCTTGTATGCCAGTACCTTTAGCAGGTACAACTATTTTCTACAAAGAAAAAAAAAGGGACATAAGCACTAAAGCAACAAATTTGGTACCAACTGAATAGATGAGACAAGATGGACAGGTTCGGCTGGATTGAACCGCATAAACATCCATATCTTGTTTCCCTTTAGAAAAATTGTTTGAGTTGACCCATATGACCGCTAGAGATAAAATACATCTAGAAAAAATAGCCGCCAATTAGCTGACTGAACATCCTCAACAGGGCATCGAGCCAAGTAATAGTTTCCTGAACATCCTCAACACGGCATCGAGCCAAGTAATAGTTTCCATCTAATAAATCATTTTCATCATATGAATGTGCATTTGTTAGGATATAGAAGAACCCTTTATGATGTTCCACAAAGAATTATACACCAGAAAAACGATCATGAACTTTTCGTAAGCCATCTTTTGGTTTATTTGTATCTATTATGTGCACCTGCAATATCAAGACCAAAATCTAAAATGAATACAAGGAAAAAAATAAAAATGAACTAATGAAGTATCTAACTATAGATGAATTATGTTATATAAGTAAGTTCCTTCCTCAGATGAAGTCCGCGAATTTGAATTAACAGTTATAAATTCTCCATCTTTTGTGCTCGTAACATCCACACAAAAGCTTGAATCCTTTTCTGTAAATAGAAGAATGTCACTAACAGGATTTAATCCCAGTGTTGTGTATTGTACCCTGTTTAACAAAAAGAATGTCACTTATGAATACGGTACTTAATCAGTTAATTCAATCATAATATGATGTAAATGATTTTTAAAGCTTGCCTATATGGTCATTGATTTTGATCACAAAGTATATAAAATAGTGTACAACTATCTTGACCCCATGCTAAACTGACAACATCTTCAATTCTTAATGTTGGAATAATGGTCCCACTTTCAAGATTTTTAACTTGAAGAATAAAACGTTCTTTGCCAGTTATGTCAATAGTGTAAGCGAGAAAATGGTGGTTGGGTGATACTCTACATGTACCCACATGAACATAACCTGAAGATAGTGAAAGAATTGATTAAAAAAATATCAATGAGTTGTTAAAATAATATATGAGATTGTGTTGTTTGAAATTCAGATAGTGATTATAGTTGCCATGTTCTTTTGCAATTTCATTCCAATCGAGCAATATCTCTTCATTTACAAATCCTTTTCTTGCGTAGTTAATCACATGCTTCACCCAATTAGTACTTTCAACTGCTGGTTTCCGACACAACAAAGGGTATTCTTTGTTCTCCGGTATATACTGATAATATAACCTAGTTAACCCAAAAAAAAAAGAAAAAAGAAAAAAAAAAAGCCATTTGTTTCATGCGAACCACAACTAAACCATATCTACAGTGGTTCCTACCGATAATAACCAATGCCGCACACAACGCATATAATAAAATCACATGATTCAACTAAAACTTAATTCATACTAAAATCATCTCATACGATAGTCCTAACTACTATCGCCATCCCATTCAACTAAAACTTAATTCATACTAAAATCATCTCATACGATAGCCCTAACTACTATCCCCATTCACCAAATCAGAAGACACCCCTTCAGGTATTAACCACTTCTAATAAATGGACTACTAACGTATGAACTCGTCAAACATTCTTACCATAACTTTGTATGTACACTTTCCTCAGTTTAAAGTTTTTTAACAATAAAAAAGAACTGAACCAAATTTTAGTTCATCATTTAGTATATTTCTAAATATATCAACATGTATTCAACACATAAAACTAATGATCAAATGCAAATAGAGCATACATAAAGGATTATTGGATTAATCTAAAGTCTAAACTGATAAACTTCAGACTATACCATACATGGATTAAAAAGTGATCACTACCCATATTGCACCCAAAGGAAGTTTGTGTTCCTCTCTCACCACAGGGATGTCCATTTTATTTTATTATAGGGATTATGAGCTTAGTTTTTTCAGCTTCTTCATAATAAACCCATTTTTGGGCATATTTTCCAGTTTATGAGCTTATTATGAATTAGGACCAAAATATAACCATATAAGCTGGAAAATACGCCATAAGAAATAAGGCTATAAGTCTAAAAATAAGCTAAAACAAAGACACACTACGATTCAAACTCTTATAAAGTATGAATGGAACCACGCCCAAAACATTATAATCACGAACACCTAACCCATAGTCTTTGGAAAGCTATAAATTCATTTGAGCCAAAACCGAATTCCATTTCGGGCAAGTTTCTGTTTAAAACCGGAAACTGAATAATGAAGTTACTTTACCACTTTAAATGAGCTCATAGCGTTACGCTTATCAACTTATATTTCATAAGCGTATAACTCATAAACTTATATTTTTGGGATGAGCTTATAATGGGATTTATGGATAATAAGCTCGAAATAAACAGAAACAAATAAGCTAAAACAAACACCCCTTAAGCTTCAACTTCCAAAAATGTACTCTATCACGCTTTGTTATCATTTTAGCTCACACTTTATTTCTGAATAATATCAATATGTGTTCAATACATAAAGCCTATAGTTAAACCATCTTACATTATATCACCATCTCAAACGGAGGTCATATTTTCTCTATCAAGACATCATTTGACTAATAGACGTTTCACATACTCTTTATATATTTCGAGAGAAATCCTCAAATGCATCAAATCCTATTCAACCAAAATCTCCAAAACTATAACTGCCACAAACTCGATGATAATATATCACTTTTAATGAGCTAATACCTTTAGGCTTATCGGCTTATTTTTCATATGCTTATATGAGTGGCCTATGAGCTTATTATCGTTTATAAGCTTGAAAATAAGCTGATGAGTCTAATAACATGTTGATAAGCCTATTATTTCTATCAAAGTATTAGCAAAAATTAGGAATATACCCGTATAATATTCATATTATAAGAACACTAAAGGGCGTTGGAACTCCTGAAAAGTTTACCATTTTGTTGATAATTCTAAAGCTTTATACTGAATGAATAATTATAACACAAAACATGTAAAATAAGCTTTCTTATTCAGTTTTAGAAAACTTTGTGTAGAAGTCATCAATAATGGACCCTATCAAATACAATGAAGTTCTCTTTGATACTCACTTCATTTGTACTTTGGGAAATACATAATGAGCCATCTGCAAACCCCAACAGAGTGCAACTTGTGCGGGAGTCTTGCCTAATCTGAAACTAATGTTAGATCAGATACCGTCGCCGATAACAAAGTAGTGAATATCCCTGAACGTACATTAAAATTAGAGTAAGTATTCCTCTTAACATGAATACGAAATTATGTGAAAGAACAACTTTTTTGTACTTATCTTTTGTTGACTTACACTAATGTGGACACCCTTGAAAGATGATCACCAGCAACCCAATCATGGGAGATGGCGCCATTGTTTTTCATCGTATGACGCTTATGTCGAAACCTGATATACATCGTATGACACTTACGTCGAAAACCATGTCAGTGGCCTACCAAGATCAGACCCACCCTTCGCCACCATATCCGGAAACCAAATATCAGTCACCTATAAAATTGTACAACATAGAAAGCTAAAAAGAAGACCTTAAGGCGAAACTAAATTTAAATGTAATGTTTTCTATTACCGCACTGTTAATTCCTTCTATTCGTCGGCAGTTCAAGGGATTGTTTATCCAGATAGTTTTAAGATTATTTTTTGCGTGTAATAAGCTATCTTGAGGAAGCAGCTTGTAGTTGTGAGTGAAATAAGCTACTTTGAATAAGAAGCTTGTAGTTGCAAAGCTATTTTAAATAACCAGCTTCATGATGCTCATTGCAAGCGGCTTATTGTATAAACCAATGTAGTTAATAGAAGGTTTAATAAGCAGTCCCAAACACCCCCTAAAATAGTTTTAAAGTCTAAAAATATTTTACTTGAATTAGCAACTTCATGATGCTCATTGCAAGCGGCCCAAATAACAAACAACCTCTTATTAGCACGGTTTTAAACACACTATTAAAACTAAACAAATACTACATTAACCTTGTATTTAAAAACTTTAAATGCGACATATAATTAGCACTGGTACCTTTTAATAAGGGCGGTCCTAGTGTGAAGGTTCTGTGCGAAACCGAACTGATCAAACGCCAGACCCCTGCACAGGTTGTGGTTTATGGTGATGAACATAATTCGTACGCATATAATAACAATGTGACATATATGATACCAATGCAAAACAATCTTTAATTAGGTTTCATTGCAATTACATGTTATCCCCTTTCAACTTTTTTCAGTTTAATGATTAACCATGAATCTTAATGCTAGTTTTTTTTATACTAAATCAGTACACACTAATAAATATAGATTTTCAACTCAAAATATAATCAAAACATAAGAAAAATAATACCTGATCGAATTGAAGAAGTGTCTTCAATTATATATAAATCTGTATTTTAAAAATAATACCACATAGGTTTTTATAATCAAAACATGAGAAAAATAATACCTGATTGAATTGAAGAGTGTCTTCAATTATATACCTGATTGAAAAATAATACCACATAGGTTTTTATATAATTATAAATCTGTACTGTATAATACCAAAACGATTCATTGCATATATGTAGTTGTGTATAATGAAAAGTGATACCAGAAAAAATCAACAAAATTTGATATTAGGGTTTTGAGAAAAAAGTATATCTGGGTTTTTTAACGTGGGTTTATACGTATGATTAGGGTTAAAAATATATGCTGGATAAGTTCTAAATTAAAAGTGTCTAATAAAGAATTTTAGTTTATGCCATTACTATTTATCCTATATAGATTTGGAATTACAGAATCTCACCAAAAGAAGGTGGTGGTTCAGTGGTTAACATACCACATAATATATGGATGGTCTTGAGTTCGAATCCATGCATGCTTTTTTTCTAAGAAAATACAAAAATCCGAAATACAATTAAAAAAAACGCTTGGCAAAATGGATGACACGGCATATTAAATCGATGATGTGGCTTTAAGGTCGATGATGTGGCATTAAATTGATGACATGGAAATATGACATGGCATTATGGGATGCCAAGTGGCATTTTATGTGGCATGCCTCCTCTTATATATAATGTATAGATATATGTATATATTTCTAGGGCTCGTTTAGGCTCGTGAGCCTAAACGAGCTTTTTGTTTAGAGCTCGGGCTCGAGCTCGATTATTAAATGAGCCCAAACTTTGGCTCGAGCTTGGGCTCGAGCTCGTTTAAGCTCGGCTCATTCGAGCTTTTTACCGATCAGATCCCGAGCTTTTCACGAGCGGCTCGGCTCGTTTCCACCCCTAAGTATGACACAAAGGAGTTGAAGAAATGCAATAATTGATAACCTAAATGATAATCAAGACACGTGTTTAAGGACTAGGATTCAACCGACGCCCTTTATTATAATTGTCCACCCAATTATAACATTATTAATAAACGAGAAAGTAATCCGTTTATTGATTGACACACTGTTATCTAACTTTTTTTTAATAAAAAGTGAGGAATCAAGACAAATGTCTAATAACAAGATACCCGTATTCACTTTTACTATTCACTTTCACTATTCATCCCGTAAAATTTTTATTTCATATTCTCGTGAGATAAATTATTTTAGTAATATCCTGAGAGTTCGACAAACGTTAGATCATATTCGCAAAAGTTATTAAGAAAATATCGTTTTAAAGTTTCATTTTGGTCGGAACACCATTTAGACATCACGCGCATAACGAAAATCAACTCTGATAATTTTCCTCACATCAGATTAATTTTTAGATCACTCATAATCAATTATATAATTTTTAAGATTTCATTTCTTAAAATGTTACCAAATAAACCCTGAGCAGTACTAGACAAAACCTACGTTTTAAACAATTCTACTTACATCCAGACTTAACGATTCCTGCACTGTGTTTCTAATATGTTTTTCACACTTTTACATCTTTTGGAAAAGTCAAACATATTTCCCTCCTCCTTTGACCATAAAGAAATTAAGCTTGTACGTTCTACATTTTTGCTTAAATCGCGTAACTTTTAAAATTCGCGTATAACTGTTAAGTTATCCCTCGTATGACGAAAACTACATTTTGACATCTCATATCACTTTTAGACTAATTTTATTCTACTCTAAATAAATTCACGGTCGTTTCCCTGAAATTTCATTCTTTTCTGATAAACTGCGAATTACGCGTTTTTGACCCGTATTTCCAGCTTTAAGCAGCGTTTTTGCACCCAATGAGACTTATCACCCATTTTATATTTTCAGATGAAGTATAATGATGAGTTTCATTATTCCTACAAGTTTCGTATTTTTACGATACCCGGTTTTACGTTTTATGGCTTAACAACTTACGGTTGGCATTTAACGGAACCAAATCAAGCTCTAAACTCAAGATAATACCAAAACTATCCACCTAAGTCATCTTATCTCTATGTGGCCAACTTAGGGGGGGGGGAGTCATCATTTTGGTGGCATCATCCTAACCATGGTTCATTTAGATCATTACATGTGTCCTAACTTAACCATGGTTAATATTTAACCCAATATATGGTTAACCAAACTTACCCTCCTATAAATAGCAAGTAAAATGCATCCTAAGAACCCTAGAATACTGAATTGGGTCGTTCATAGCCTAAATCCATCATATCTTCCATCATTTGATCTATAAACTCCAAGTTTATGCTTAGAAGTTCCAAAGATCAAGTTACTACATCAAATCTCTAGCAAGTTTAAGTGATATTCTTGATTTTAAATCCACTCAAGTCACTTAGTACTTCATCACCAACTCTTCAAGATTGCAAGGGTGCCAAGGTGTAGAAAGCTAGCTCAATCCAAAGTCTTAAGTGATCAATCAAAGTCCTATCCTTACTAAGTTACTCCTTTCTTAAGTGAAAGCCAAAAGTTGTAAGCAACTTATCACCACCATCATCTCATGTTTATTATTCATAATCTTAACTATTTCATGCTATATATATAATTACTATGTTGATTCACGATGTGCATATACTCAATCACATGTTTTAATTCACATATTGTAGTAAAAGTAACAAACTAGTAAATTAGTCATATTCTAGACATTTGAAACCATTAAAATCAATAACATATGGACTTTATAACTTACATACTATGGTATACAAGATAAAAAGATATACATAGTAACTTGAATCACCCAAAACGGACAAACGAGTCAAAAGTTATAGTCAAAAGAAGTTAGCGAAACTAAAACGCCAAAACTGCCATATTGAAACTGTTTTGGGTCTGGTCATGTAAAAAGTGGTACTTCTGCTCTGAATCATCAAAAAAGTAAAACACGAAAGTTGTCTGGAACGACGTTTTCCTTCGATGTTAAAGATGCTCGGACCTTGAAAACGCTTAAATAGGCCATTATCTTTCAAAAAAAGAATCTGCCTTTTTTATGGTCTCACAACTATACTTTTGTCACAACTAAAAGCATACCAAGAGGCCTAATGGCCATAAGCCAAGACCACGGCTACGGCTAAGGTCAAAGCTGAGTCTCAAGACCATGGTAGTCAAGACCAAAGTCACGGCAAGGCCATGGCTAAAGCCTCAAGGCTTATTTACCCAAGATCGTTAACTAAATCATATTTATGAAACGACGAGAACTTGTAAAAACATGATAAACTTATTCATATAATAATCTTCACTCAAAACATATGTTGTATCTACTAAGTGCTACAATAGTAGGGAGCTTCATGTGAGGGGTTTCATTTGAGTAAAACGTAACGACGAGTTGCTGGATTTACGATTTAAAGTGTCCTAGCTCCTCGAACGTTTACTCATGACCTCTGAATTATGATGGCCCGAACAGTAGTACGATATCTATAAACTAAATACGTTTTCACAACTAGACCATTTCTATAAACGACATACACAAACACCATGTACTACATCATGATCAACATAGAGACATATATAGGATGGTTTATGTTTTCCTAAACATTATTCCAAACCTAAGTCGCAACATTCCATTTTAGGTTGCTCGTAAAAGTTCTCACGGCATATCCATCATTCTCATTATACATTTGATATCATTTACTCTGAGGTGAGTTCATAGCCCCACTTTTATTACTTAATTGTTTTACAAACCTTTGGGGGAGATACATGCTTTATTTTAAACCGAACACATTGCTTTCAAACTATATACTTATCTGATTGTTTTATTAGCACTAAGTTACCGCATTTGCCAAACTTAAGTCCCTTAATCATGAATCATTAATCACTAGTGAGAGTGGGCACGAATATTGTGAATAGATCTATTGGGATTGACGAATACCGTTTATGTTGGCCCCGTTAAAGGAAAACAAACGCACTATATTTGAGTAACATTGGTAAAAATGGCAATTTTACCTGATAGGGCACGCACCGACATTTTCTCCAATTAATTTTGGAACACGTTAACGCCTTGATTGCATGATGCTTAGTCTAATAATAACTGTTTTGGTTTTCAAACCATTGGTGTGAGTCTATAGCTTACACTACAAACATAATGTGTTCAACCATGAAACAAACTCTATGAATTTCACTCAACCTTTGTATTGACAGTTTTAAGCATGTATTTCAGGTCCATATTGTACGAGGCTGGCACGGAGGAGCACGGATACTCAAGAAGGCTATAAATTTTATTATCATTCGAAAACTCATTTAATGTGTTTTGTAAGCAATGGAACCAACTGGGACCTCATTTTTGTAAACTCTGATATTTATATAAATCGAATGATAAATCTTTTAAAACGACTCCATTAGAGTTCGTTTTCTATTGTTATGACTGTTGTGCCATGAAGTAACACCCAGTTTGAATTCCGCTACGTATCACGAAATTAGGGGTGTTACAGATTGGTATCATAGCCACAGTTATAGAGAAACGGGTCTAATCGAGACCTAAACTATAACCACTTTTACAAACAAAACATTTTATAGCCTTTCGCTCTTCGTGCCTTCCATCCTCTAGACGATTATGTGACTTCCAGGTATTTTTTGCTACACAAACATACTAGTATATTGATATATACACTCGACATAATTTCAATCATAAATAATGTACTAAACATACCTGCGTATGCCTATTCTAAGGCATTACGGCACAATCATATTTTTCCAATCTCCCAATCACGCATCTACTCGTGCATTTTAGGATTACAAAACTTTATCCAAGACATTGTAACTGATTACAATGGTCTTTCCTACTTCCTAGACATTGTGAGATACAATGGTCTCATTCATATTTCAAGACACTGTGAGATACAGTAGTCTCTATTACATTCTCAGACACTGTAAATCCTACAGTGGTCTCTCTTATATCCTCAGACACTGTGAGTGAAACAGTGGTCTCAACTATTTCTCAGACCTTGTGAGTTGCACAATGGTCTCTATTATTTCCTAGACATTGTGAGTTGCACAATGGTCTCTATTATTTCCTAGACATTGTGAGTTGCACAATGGCCTCTATTATTCCCTAAACATTGTGAGTTACACAATGGTCTCAACTATTTCTTAGACATTGTGAGTTACACAATGATCTCTCCATCATTTCTCAAGACATTGTGAGGTACACAATGGTCTAATTTATTTCTCAAGACATTGTGAGTACACAATGATCTCTCTATCATTTCTCAAGACATTGTGGGTTACACAATGATCTCTCCATCATTTCTCAAGACATTGTGAGGTACACAATGGTCTAATTTATTTCTCAAGACATTGTGAGTTACACAATGATCTCTCCATCATTGCTTAGACATTGTGTGTTGCACAATGGTCTTTACTATTTCCTAGACATTGTGAGTTACACAATGGTCTCAACTATTTTTCAGACATTGTGAGTTGCACAATGGTCTCAACTACTTCTCAGATATTGTAAGTTATACAATAGACTCTAGAAATTATCTCATAAAACCTTATTCTTTTACATGAAACCTGTCACAGTCTATCAATTTCCCTAATGGAAATACAAGAAATAGGATTTCTAAAAGGCAAAGTGACTCATCATCTACAAAAGCTGAAGTTCAGCAATTTTCTCTACATTCATCAAAATTTTCTTTTGAAACCTTCATTGTTAAAGGTCTGTGATGCTAGCCAAGTATGGACTATTTTAGGATTACTTAAGATTTCCTTTCCACACGTATCTACCCATACTATCTTCTATGCAATGGAATGTGAAAACATAGGTTACAAGTCTTTTATGGCCAGGACTTGCAACTGGATGGTTTGATATCGCCTTTGCTTAGTGGACAATTTCTCAAAAGCTATGGACATATCACAAGTGTACCTAATTTAGGTATTTGGAAAATTTATCGAACCTCAGCTAAATATAGTCTAGTCACCTATATTTAACCTAGAGATAGTGGAACATAGTCTGACTAACTATTCTCGACTTAAATTTTTCAAACACTGAGAATAGTTATACAAATGTTATATTCAGGTTGATTTCCTACTTAAACTCAATAAACCACCAGAATTCATTAAAAAGATCTAGAGACGCGATAGTGTTTTACCACTCAGCGAGATCTTAACACTTATTTATACTACCTAATTTCATTCTTGAAAGTTTTCATTTATGAAATAATCCTAACTACTATCTTGGGACAGTCATCATATCTTCTTGTCATTTCTTAGAAATACTAGCCTGTTTAGGTTTCAAGGATATCATTCCGCCATTTTCCTTTAAAATTAACTTTTGATTTTAAAACAAACTTGACATCTCTACCTAAGAATAATGGTAAGCGTACGCTACACTCTTCTAATCGTCAACATATCACCTCATTATCTAAACCCCTGTTAGGAATTGGAAATTCCATGTTAAAGTGTCGGTCACCCCAAATATTATCTAGCATAAGGTAGCTCGTAGATTTGTAGTTATTTACGTTATTCAGTAGTTAATTAGTTAGTTTGTAGCGTAGATTAGTTTAGAGCAACACTGTGGAGGAAGGACGGGTCTTTACCCACTGTATACCTTATCCACATGCCGATAGGAGGTCGTGTATTCTGTAACTATAAATACCCCTTCCATCCATGGAAGGGGTGGAGCTTTTCTAATCTAACCTTTCACATTTTGTTCATCAAGTCTCTACCAAGTAACTCCCTCTCTCTACTTTATCTCTCTAAAATGTCTAACATGTATTTTGATCATCCAAGACCACCCGAATCATCATAACACAATAATATTACGATCCTTCAAATGGTACCAGAGCCTAGGTTATGTTGTTCATGGTGATTCGTGGGGTTTTATATGATTTTTGTATCTCGTGTGTGTATGTTTGTTGCGGTTTGTGGTTTTGATTTTGATGATTGGTTTGAAACTGTTTTGTACGTGCTTACTGTTTTTAACATGGTTGTTGATGGGGTTTGATTCAGTTTTTTAATGTTACGAGTTGATGGTTTGTGAATCTGGTCCTTATGATGCTGCTCTTATGATGGTTCTGTTTTACTGGGTTACTAATCTGTTCCTGCTGGTGTTATTATGTTCTTCGTAGTGACTTGGTCAAGTTCTTCGTAGAGACTTGACAAACTATCCAGTTACTATGAATTGCTACCGACTTGTCAAATTTATTTGGTCAATAAGTCAATGGCGTCTTGTGGAAAAAGGTTAGCGATTTGATAACTAAATACCTTAGCGACTTGTGACTTAAAAAATCATAGCGACTTGTATTAACAAGTCGTAGCGACTTGTTCTAATATCAGGTGGCGGTTTGACTTTTGAGTCAAACTGGAAGCGAGTTGTGTCTGTTTAATGGTAGCGACTTGTCTAAACCATTTAGCAACTTATGTCAAGAAGCTGTTATAGCGACTTGTGTCATTGTTAGCGACTTATGAAGTAATATATGGGAAAGAAGATGAAGCGACTTGAGTGATTAAACATCAACCAGTTACCAACAACTCACATGACCTCAGTATTAATTCATCATAGGTCCATGAAAATCAGAAACAGAAAACTCAGTCTTCAAATCTAATTCACTCAACAACACATTCAATGGCAACAACATCTACTAACTTCTATCATTCCACCATCAATATCAAACGAGTAAATATGTCTCAACCTCATACGATCTCAGATTTATTCAAGGTATGGTTAAGACCGTCAAAGATCTCAACTCAGGTTTTCATAAAAACCCCTTGTCATTCATCCTCATAGATCTTGACTCAATCAAACGAAATGAAAACAAAAATACAATAAAGATCTCAGATAATTTCTTGGCACTTAATTGTTACATCAAGACTGCCTTAAGACCTATTCACGAAATCTCATCATCATAGATCATAAATGTTGATAAATTTTTGAACATCATAACGAGACATAACAAGGGTGTTATACTCTTCTATATGATTCGTTCATGGCTCTCATCAAAATATCAAAAGGAATCATCAAGCTTACATGGTCTTATAATTTTTCGAACATAAAAAGATGAATATAACAAGTGTGTTACTTCAACTTCTTGTTTCGAGATAACAAAAAATTAAATCGAATAGTATTTCTATCATTACCTACCTGGGTTTGATTTTGAAGCTTCATTCATGAATATTAAACCATCCCTGTGGCTTAAAACGATTCATGTTCTCGAAGCCATCCCTATGGCTGAGATTGGTATAAACCGATTCACAAAGAGAGATGGATGCTTCCAATTTTGTGTCAGGGTTTGTGTTGAATGTCTTTTTGGTTTTGGTGTGAAGCAGTTTCGAGATAGAGAAGCAGTAATGGGGGCGTATTTTTGTGTGTATTATTAGGTTTTGTGAACTTGATATGTGAGTGGTATGTGAGTGTTTTATAACTCCTGAAATATTAGGGTTATTTGATGTGCGTCGAATAGTTCATTATATTCTCTTGTACATGGGCCGTGTGTAGTGAAATGGATGGACCAGATTATATCTTTGTGATGGTTAACGTGTACAATTCATTGAGAAATGGTTGGTTGGGCCGTTAATTGTAATGAGTTTGGATGGGATAATATTTTTTATGGACTCATGTTTATTGGATGATTGATGTTGGACTTGAAGTGGTAACAATGGATCGGGTCGTTCTATGCTAAATTGAATCGGGTCGTTTTTATATGGTGATATGTGAAATTTTGATATATCAATTGGATTTTAGATCGGATGATTATGTGTAATAATTGGATTTGATAATGAGGTGATTTGAGGATTAGATGTGTTGTGTTATGAGATTTAATCATGAGTTTTGATGATAAGACTTGATGAAGAGATTTGTCGATAAGGTTTCGTGTGATGATGAGACATGTTGTGCTATGCAGTTTGACACTTATTTGGATTTAAGGTTGACTACGGAGCTGGTTGAACGGTATTTCTTATTTGACTTTGAAGTGAGGTTTTTCTGGGCGCGTTTACTTATTTTCGTCTTCTTTCTTTCTACCCTTCCGCGAAGATGACTTGTTTGGGTGTTTATAGAGTGTGATAAAGACTTGACTATTTAGGTACGGTTGTGATTCTTTCTCGGGTTACCCACAACGTAACTATCACTTCGGTGTCTCACGCAGTTGAGGATACGTCAAGAGGTTTTGTACATTGGGTACACCGTTTCTTCTTCACAAGGATTAGTACAAGTTTAAGTAACAAATCTGGGGACGTTCACTTCATGATCAAGTTTGACATATCGGGTTTACTTCATCAAGTGGTCACTACAATAGACGACAAAATGCGTGATTGATGTATTTACCAAAGTATTTATTGGATGGTTGATGATGTTGATGATGTTGGATAATGAACCGTTGACGAACCGCTGCATGTTCCCCTAAAACAGATATTCACCAAAACCAAAGTTGTCATAACACTATCAAGCTGACATTGTTTACGGTTTTGTCTTGATTTTGTAAAATCCCGCGAAAGAATCTATTTCTCGGTTTAAATCATAGACTTGTAAAATCCCGTGACAATGGAAACATCCTGGTAATAGTAAAGTGCATTTCCGGATCTATCTTACGGTTTATTCTTGGTTTTGTGAAATCCCGCGAAAGATACTATTTCTCGGTTTAAACCTTAGAATTGTAAAATCCCGTAATGATGGACCCATCCTGGAGAAAGGAAAGTGTGTTTCGGGATCTTATTTGATGTTGGTGCTACGGTTTCTACTTCGAAGAAGGGATAAAAGGGTGTACTTCATGAATTGGATGTGTGTTTGGATATTCGTCATGGCAGTTTGGTTATTACATGGTTTTACGGGGTTATGTGCTGTTAACCATGGTCGGGATGAAAACCATTATCATAGTCCATTTTAAACGTCAAAGGAGGCTAGATTTGAGCTTTTAACAAGAAGATGTGACAACGGCGTTAATTCAGTATTATCTATTTGAGGTTGAAGTGAAATGTCACGGGCAAGTGTACTTAGTATCTGAAGGTATTGGGGATGGTTGGATGAAGATTCTTCAAGATCCTTGTTCGAGCTTATTATCAAAAACGAAGACTTGGAAATCTAGTTATTGTTGGGTGTCTTTTACCTTTTCTTTTACCACTTGGGGGAATTGGGCTCACACCACCACAAAATAACTATCACTTTAAGGAGTTACGTTCTAGTGCTCAGTGTCACATTCAATTGTGGATTTTCAAGAGGTAATGTACGTCTTATACTTGATGGTTGGTTGGTTGAAGAGTATAGAGTACATAGAGAGTACTTAGAGATGCTAATGGAAATCGGCACCGCTCTTTGTTACATATGTGCAAGTTTAAGTCACGAGTTCGGGGTAGTTTACTTCAGGGTCAAACTCATCATACTGGGTTTTCTCCATCAACTGTCACTTCAAAGAGCCTACTGAATGATAATGGGGTGATTACATGTTTTGCCAAAAGAGATTCAAAAGAGAGAGATTATGACGTCTGTTCACATCAGTTCAGGCCTCGTACTCCAAAGAAAATAAATGTGTACGTTTCAGTGCTCATTATCTTCCGAAGAAGAGAAATCTTCTTATGACGTCTGTTCACATCAGTTCAGGCCTCATACTTCAACATTGTGACGTTTGAACACTACAGTTCAAGCCTCGTACTCTAAAGAAAAGAAATGTATACGATTCAGTGGGCATTATCTTCCGAAGAAGAGAAATCTTCTCAATTATGACCATTCTCATCAACATGCTTCATGCTTTTTCCATGCGCTTCAGTCATCAAGTGAACCGGGCTACCATTGATTGTTTTCATATTCCACTTGCTCAATATAATGAAGATGGCGACATCACGTGCTAAATTTTGCGGGGGAGAAGTGTGAATAGAATACTTTTGGATGATATTCACTTACTTAATCAAGAATGGCATCTCCGTATGCAATTCTTGAGGGGGAGAAGAAGTGTGATAATTCTGCATGGTTGATTGACTTATGAGAATATATGGTCATACGGCTCCTAACTCATGTAAGAAACGAGCTTCTTCTTATCAGATCATCTTTACATGGAGTTTCTTCTAAGAGCCGTTGGTTGACATCTTCACTCGGATTGATGAGTTTATTGACAAAGTGCTTCCGGTTAATGCTTTACGTATACATCAACATGATGATTCCGAACAATCTCTCTGTTCTTGTTTGATGTGATTGGTAGTTTGGTGTTACCCTCTCGTGTGTTCGCTGCGGGCTGATTGCTGATTTCCTTGATGAACATCTTTCTGTTCTTGTTTGATTGGGAGAGATTTTAGTTAAGGGGACTTGCAAGATGTAAGTTAATTGGGATGCTTTTTGGTGATGTTCTTGTTTTTGGTGAGTTGAAGATGTTAACTATCTATTCTTCAACTGGACAATCTTGAAGAAGGTCGAGTCTACAGTCGGTTCTACATTTTCTGCTACATGTTAGAAGACTAAAGACGAGTTGCATTTAACGATCTAAAGACTTCTTCTTAATCTGGGCTGTTATCAAAAAGATTGTCGGTTTAGGGGAGAGCACTAATTGGGGGAGGGTGAAATGTCTGATTTAATCCCCAATTAGACTTGCTCACACTGTACTTCAGCAAGTTTATTCTCACATGAGTTCAAGTGTTCTTCTCAACAAATTTCTAGTATACGGGCTTACAATGAGTTGCTGATTCTGAAGTGTCAAAACCAGCAAGGGGGAAGGAGACACACATCTAAACACAAAGCGAGTAAACTTGATGAACTTATTTCTTCTAAGTGATTGAAGATATCCCGGGAAGATAAATGTTATTACCGCAGAGAAACTCAAGGTTTTACTCATCAAGGCTTTTAGTGTTGTTATTCCAACTACGTGGGGGAAGTGATGTTAGTGAAAGTTTCTGAAGATAAATGAGGTACACAAGTACGACATATTCAGGGAAGATAAATGTGTAACATGAGGGAGGTGTTATCAGTTATTCTCTCGTTGGGAATGTGTGTACTTCGGATTCTTGAGCTTCATACACATTCATCAGGGACGAAAGATGTGAACATAGGGGAGGTGTTCTTCATTACCCTCATGATGTGTATTCGGGAGAGTTCTTGGATATTGGTGTACTTCGGATTCTTGAGCTTCATACACATTCATCAGGGACGAAAGATGTGAACATAGGGGAGGTGTTCTTCATTACCCTCATGATGTGTATTCGGGAGAGTTCTTGAGCATTATACAAAGAGACTGACTGCATCAATTCAACTACTCGGGGGAAGTGGTCTCTTCACACCTTTTGGAATGGATTGCGTCAGACTTCAGTGGTTATGAAATTTGAGAAGATTATTTATGAGTGGGATGATACGTTGTTGTTCTTGTTGATGATATAACCCCGAACGAAGAATCTCGATCATCGTTCTTAAAAGGAGCAGCTGGGTTTATGATAATGGTGTGCTTCGTTGTGCACCTGGCTAAGGCAAGCTTGAAATATAGCTTCGAATCTGCTCATCTAATGGGTTTTCGGTTTGGGGGGAAGCTACCAAAGTCTCACTTTCAAGTGGCTCAATTTCTCTCTTCGATTCAAGAGTCTTGGAAGCTTTGGTGGTGAATGTTTAAGAGATGATGACTTCTATCTTCTACAACGAGGCTGCTCGATATCCTTATATCGGTACTCGTATCATCATCTTTCTTAAACTATATCATCTAATCTATCTTTGTAAATATTTATCAAAAACAAAATACAAAAATAGAAAACCAACAAAAGAAAATAGAAAATTATAAAACCTTCAAAAACGCATAAAAATCAGAAAATTTAAAAATACCAAAAATATGTTTCTCAAGACATGTCTTCTGGTATCGATAACATCTACGGTCTTAGAAATGTCATTCAATAATGGCACGGGGTCATAGATGAAGTTTGAGCAGGAGGTGTAAATATTCTTTTCTAAACATGTCTCAAACTATGGCTTACAGTTATTTCAGACTGTAACCCGCGCTTCAAAAATGGCTTGCAGTTACTTCAGACTGTAACCCGTGCTTAAAAAATGGCTTGCTATTATTTCAGATAGCAACCCGTTCTTCAAAGAAAGGAAAGTGCTGCGCTAAACCAATTTTTCAAATATTTCGTGCACTTATCCTAAAACAAAATGAGGAAAGTATGTCGAAGGACTGCTGTTCCTACACAAATGTTTTTCCGTCTATAATTCTTCAGAAAAATATTTGTTTTAACAAAATGGTGGAAAATGAGTTGCTTATAAATCAATCAGTTTCAGAGTTTTTCGTTATAATTGAAAACTCAATCAATGACTTCAGCGCTTTTAAATTTTTCAGAAAAATAAGTCATTGATTGAGGGGGAGAATGTTTTCAAATTTACATCATCTAACGGACTTTCTTAATTATCCTACGTGCTTTATTAAAATATATAATTGCCTATGTTGAAGGACTAGGTTTCTAGGATGTGATTGTTAGGATTAGATGATTATAGTTTGATGAACACATTATTCCCATACCATATATGAACTGATTGATATGTTGAATTGACTGTTATTAGTCGATTGCTGTTTGGGTGATGTCGACCACCATATATCTGTTTGTGTTCACTAACGTATGCAGGTATTTTGGTATAAGAATGTTCCCGATCCGGATCCCACATAATATGATGATTGGATGCCTAAAGGAAAGGGTAACTATATCTTGGGTTGAAAAATGAAGAAACGGAGCTTAATTTGACATCAATGGAAAGTTGGCATAAATGCAACGTAAGAGGTCTTGCTGCATCAGCAGATGGTTTTCTTCTAAGTGACTGAAGAAACGAAGCTTAATTTGACCTAAGTTGCCATTAAAATGCAACGTAAGAAGTCTCACTGCATCAGCAGACGGTTTTTCTTCCAAGCCCTACAGCAGCAACATCAACAGAAGCAGCTCAACCACCTAACGCATTTTTGTGCAGGGATAATAGTGATAATACAATTTTTCTAAAACTTTGAAAAAATTATTGTTTTTGAAAATGGAAAAATGTTGTTTTGAAAATAAATCGGATTCAATGTGTTGAAATCACCCGGACTTTATTTTGTCAAATCTTAAGGGATTTCAAATTAAATATTTTCAAACGATATTTCATCAAAAAGTGTTGGGATATGAAAGTGCTGAAGACATGAAAGTACTGAAGATATGAAAGTACTGTAAGCTGCAAAGTAATGGGAAAAGTCAAAGAGTCAAAGTACTGCTAAAGACAAAGTCAAAGTACTGCACCTAAAAGTCAAAGTACTGCAAGAACAAAAGAACTGTTATTCGTTTATGGAAAGTATTGTATTCTATGTTTAGATTACTTGTCGTACAAGGTTATCAATTGTAAACCGACTAGGATATCCTTGAGCTAATAAAAGGACTCCTAGATTGGCATTAGATGTACGAGTCTATGAGTTTTAGAGTTTACGAATTCACAAATTAATTAGTGTGTTAGAGAGAAGTTCGATTATCTTAGAGTTGTATTACAGTATCTGCATAATAAGCAGATTTAGAGTTTATAATAAAAGGTTATTCTTCTTAGCTTTGTTAAGTAAATTCCGCATACTTGATAAAGATTGCTCAGTGTTTCTTTGTTAATAACTTAGGATTTATCCGAGGTTATTAAACCTTAACAAGCTAGTTAAGTTAGTTTGATTAAAGTACATCGATCCAACAAGTGGTATCAGAGCATGGATTGGAAGTAGAAGAGGATAATGAAACTGCTTGCATGGTTATCAATCTATTTATCAACTGGACTACCATTGCTGAAGATGATGAGTAAACTGGTATGAATTTTATTGAATAATTTTTGATAAATCAGTACTTTATTCAAAGTACTGCTGATCAAACAGTACTTTCATCAAAGTACTGCTTGCAGCTTTTTAAAACCAGTTAAGTGATTTTTTGAAAGAAACCTTTTGCTAAAGTATAAAATATTTTGAAAACAAAGGTTAAATGAATTAAATGGATTTTGAGATGGGAACATCAATAGGTAATCAATCCACCATGGTTACAAAAGGATTGACTAATCCATGAGCAAACGGCTCTGGTAAAGATATATCAAATCCGTTTTTAGTTGACAACTTGCTAATAAGTTGTATGGTAATCAACTCACCATATCAGTTAATGTGAAGAGTTGGCTAGCCCACAAGAAAATGGCTTGTGGTAAAGGCAGTGGAAAAACCATTATTGGTAATTAGTTCACCATTAGATAGAAGAACTAACTAGTCTAGAAGGGTACAACTTTTGGTAAAGACAAATCAAATCTGTTGATAGCTGATGATTTGCTAAAAATCATATGGTTATCAATGTACCATGGTCTTATACACCAAAACATTTGGCTACTCCAAAGATAATGGCTTTGGTAAAGAGATCTAAATCCATTAAATTTTCAATGATTCACCTCTCACAGGAGTTAACACACCTCGAAGTGATGAGAATAGTATGCAACTTAAACTGAATTAATGTACAAATTGTCATATGTTGTTGTGTTGATGAAAAGATGGAGCTTCTGAATCTGCTGAGAAAGAACAATTCTAAGAGATACTTTGACAAGCACAGACACTACAGAGATATACTGAAAAGACTAAGAAACAATCTGTCCTTAAAGATGAAGATGTTAAAGATACATTCACAAGGGAACTTGAAGTCAAGCAAGTAGAATTCAAGTTAGGGGAGGATTGTTGGGATATAAAAGTGCTGAAGACATGAAAGTACTGAAGATATGAAAGTACTGTAAGCTGCAAAGTACTGGGAAAAGTCAAAGAGTCAAAGTACTGCTAAAGACAAAGTCAAAGTACTGCACCTAAAAGTCAAAGTACTGCAAGAACAAAAGAACTGTTATTCGTTTATGGAAAGTATTGTATTCTATGTTTAGATTACTTGTCGTACAAGGTTATCAATTGTAAACCGACTAGGATATCCTTGAGCCTATAAAAGGACTCCTAGATTGGTATTAGATGTACAAGTCTATGAGTTTTAGAGTTTACGAATTCACAAATTAATTAGTGTGTTAGAGAGAAGTTCGATTATCTTAGAGTTGTATTAGAGTATCTGCATAATAAGCAGATTTAGAGTTTATAATAAAAGGTTATTCTTCTTAGCTTTGTTAAGTAAATTCCGCATACTTGATAAAGATTGCTCAGTGTTTCTTTGTTAATAACTTAGGATTTATCCGAGGTTATTAAACCTTAACAAGCTAGTTAAGTTAGTTTGATTAAAGTACATCGATCCAACAAAAAGTCCGTTTGTACGTTATAAAGTGGTGATCTAAAGATTTAATGTTATGTCATGGTATGATTTTTCTTTCGAATCAAGGTCTTTCAAAATGAAATTTTTTCTGTTCTTGTTTGATTGTGAAATTGTTTTATTTTACTTAAAGATCTCTTAAAACTATCATACCTGACACTAGCAATCTTTAATGTGTAAATCTGTTCCTATCTGTCATCTTTCAAAATTAAATCTTGCCACGTCTTTCTCCAAAATTTTCTAAATGATTTAAATCAGATGGGATCACAAATCTCAAATGGTATGATATTTTTGATCGGGGGAGAGATCGTGATTTAAATCTCAAATCGGTTTTAAATAGGTGATTGTTTCTAAAGCACTCCTTCCTTCATGTGTCAAACGCATAATGCACATGTTTGTGGAGGAGCATTTAACTAAAAACCAGATGAGTATTTAAACCTGGCCACATATTCTCCCATGTTTTCTAAACCTTATTAAATCACTTGGGATCCAAAATCTCAAAGGGTTTGATATTTTTGATCGGGGGAGAATTTGTGATTTAATAATGAAATTTGATAAAAGGTGATCGATTTGATTCAAATGTGCAGGCTGCTCTCTCATATGTGCTAAACGCTTTCGAATCTCGAAGCACATATTGAGGGGGAGCGAATGGTTTCTTAATGGTTTTTGTGATCATGGATGTGCTTCAAAAGAACTCTTTCCTCTATGTGATAAAATGATTTCAAATATCCTATGCACATATTGAGGGGGAGAATTTACCAAGAAAATCAAATGGCTTTTTTCTATGAAAATTGTGACCAAAGAAAATATTTCAAAGTCCTTTTGCCTCCATGTGCTAAACAATTTCTAAATCATATGCACATGTTGAGAGGGAGGTTTTCTAAATGATCAAAACTATTAAGGTACAAAATGCTTTGATCTCGTATCACAAGTACCTTGATTGTTTTTCCAAATGATTTTTCAATTGGTTTCGAGAAGGAATGAACAATACCAAAAGACCGACCAATTTACTTTATGCATGGTGTTATAAGGATGGTTAGGTTAGGTATTCATTCCCACGATCCGCCAGAACCGGAGGGATCTACCCAGGGACAATCCACTAGATAGTGTAGAGTCCTTAGGTATGATGAAAAAAGGAGAAAATGAGAAATGGGAAGAGTGCGGACTGAGACAGAGCTAGTACTAGAATAAACCCAAAAAGGTTCTAGTTATGAAGTCTCGGTAAGCACTGAAGGGGTTGAAGAATGAAAAAGAAATGAATGTGAAAAGGGGTGAAAAGAAATTTCCCTCCAATAATTCAACCTTAGGGCAGTAACCGGGTTCAATACATATGCTACTGGTGGTTACCAAGGTAACGCCAGTATTGAAGACAAGACGTCATGGACCCAGTGACGCACTGCACTAAACTTCCCAAGCTACTCAAGTTCCTCTTAAAAGGGATTGTTTCATTCTCTCGGGGAACAGACATAATCTATCGACTTTCTCTTAGAGATTGTTGATATTGAAGAAGGACACCCTCTCCCTAGTCTCCAGCATAGGAACCAAAAGTGCACTATTGAGTCTAGAGCCAAGAGATCATCCACAATATCTCATTAGGACACAAAATTAATGAAGACTTGATGTTTCACACAATGTGGAAAGTAAGTATATATTTAGAGTCCTACGCATTATCCTTGTGGTATTGCCAGAACATCCGAGTGATATGAAAATATTCACGATGAAGATGGAAAGCCTTCTAGAGCCAACATCAAACAAGCTCTTGGTAGGTGGCATGTGAGATCTTTTCTAAAGATCTATCTTGTGACAACTGGATAGAAACGATGGGGCAATTCACTCGTGAATCAACCTTGGTCCAGGATTGGAATTGACGAATACTTTTGGAAAAACCGTTCGATGTGCAAACCTTCTTTTCTCTAGCACGTCGAATGTGTATTCATATTTCAAACTCAAAAAGTATATCTGGTTGAAAAAAATACTTTTGGAAAAACCGTTTGATGTGCAAATCTTCCTTTCTCTAGCACATCAAATGTGTATTCTCTTTCAAATACAAAAGGTATTTTTAATTGAAAATTGATCTTTCTCATAAAACCTTCGGCGTATTGTAAAACTCTTTCTTCAAGCAATACGCGATTGTTTTTCAAATCAATTTTTCATCAATCAGTGAATCTCAATTCGCTGGTTCACTCACTCCATGTTGTCTTCTTTGAGACGTTCCGGTTTGAGAACAACTAGAACAGCTGCGAAACCCTGTCAAGGAGGTTCTTCGGAACTCTACTTGATCACAGGCAGTACTTGTACTGATCAATGGGGAACCGTGGGCCGTGTACCTCAATTCAACGAAAGTGATCAAAGACACTTTCGCGTGCTTTATTGCTAACTGTTGTTTGCAGGTACATTTGGACGGTTCCAGCTGATCAGAATTGAGGAGTCAATCCAAAGCCGCATGCTTACAGCATCCACACTTAATTGAAGAAATCATGACTTGTGCATATCTACAGAACCTGGCTCAGATATTTCTATACTATGCTTCTGCTACGCTGCTGCAAATATCTTGAACTAGCAAAAGCTTCCGTTACTCTGATGAAAAGATGTCATGATCCAAAAGTGTGAGCATGTCGGTCCGAAAGTCACAACTTCACATGATGGCAACACAATAAAGGGTGATCCAGAGATTTACTGTGGCTGATAATCTCAAAGAAAGCTCAAAGATCATCAAAGATGTGGATCAGTTAAAGGCCTCCACTGAAAGTACAAAATATGCGGACTTTGAAGAATCTCTACAAATGCACAAAGATTGCGGAAGTGAAGAATTCAAGTCTACGAGCTCAATAACGAAGTCAAAGATAGAATGCTAGGAAACAAAATGTATTTCATGGGGTGACCTCCCATAGGGGGAGATTGTTAGGAATTGGAAATTCCATGTTAAAGTGTCGGTCACCCCAAATATTATCTAGCATAAGGTAGCTCGTAGATTTGTAGTTATTTACGTTGTTCAGTAGTTAATTAGTTAGTTTGTAGCGTAGATTAGTTTAGAGCAACACCGTGGAGGAAGGACGGGTCTTTACCCACTGTATACCTGATCCACAGGCCGATAGGAGGTCGTGTATTCTGTAACTATAAATACCCCTTCCATCCATGGAAGGGGTGGAGCTTTTCTAATCTAACCTTTCACATCTTGTTCATCAAGTCTCTATCAAGAAACTCCCTCTCTCTACTTTCTCTCTCTAAAATGTCTAACATGTATTTTGATCATCAAAGACCACCCGAATCATCATAACACAATAATATTACGATCCTACAACCCCATTATAAATCAGTATGTAAAACTTCACAGTATCACGTTTCTTTCAAACACTAGTAGACATAAACACTATATGATATAGCCTTCATCTCGAAACCACCTAAGACACGATCAACTTTGGAAATGGTTTGGATAACCACTTGCCACTAGCAAGACTTTCCCTACAACGACAGTTTTCACATCATTACAAACCATTTCACATCAACAGTATCTTACACCTTTGATTAACAACAGTTACCCTAACGACAACAAAAATATTCCATTTTGAGGCACTATATAGACGAAAGTGTTAGTTAACCATTTGATGGATTAAGGTGTTCAGAGATCACCCACGAAAAAACTAAGGAAACCATACAAATACAAATTAGGCTCCATGTCGCACACTATCACCAAAAACTCCATGTTAGAAATTAAGGTTTTATTGATAGCCTCGATATAATAAGATATGATTCATTTTAAGAATTGGGAAAAGCCAAACTTGAGGTATATTGGATTCAATAAGATTTTAACAAAACCCTTTAGGTTATCAACTTAAGCTACATGGTACATAATACATTCTATGACCAGAAATTTGAAAATGCAAAGGTTAGAATTCGGCGCATACACCCACATTTTCCTAGACACTTCAACATCGGTTAACACACATTGAATTCCAGGACGGAATTCCCATTAAGGTGGTGAGACTGTAATAACGCGCATTTTTCGGGTTACTTTTCATATTTTTGAAAAGTTACTATTCACTTTCACTATTCATCCCGTAAAATTTTTATTTCATATTCTCGTGAGATAAATTATTTTAGTAATATCCTGAGAGTTCGACAAACGTTAGATCATATTTGCAAAAGTTATTAAGAAAACATCGTTTTAAAGTTTCATTTTGGTCGGGACACCATTTAGACATCACGCGCATAACGAAAATCAACTCTGATAATTTTCCTCACATCAGATTAATTTTTAGATCACTCATAATCAATTAGAGAATTTTTAAGATTTCATTTCTTAAAATGTTACAAAATAAACCCTGAGCAGTACGAGACTAAACCTACGTTTTAAACAATCTACTTACATCCAGACTTAACGATTCCTGCACTGTGTTTCTAATATGTTTTTCACACTTTTACATCTTTTGGAAAAGTCAAACATATTTCCCATCCTTTGACCATAAAGAAATTAAGCTTGTACGTTCTACATTTTTGCTTAAATCACGTAACTTTTAAACTTCGCGTATAACTGTTAAGTTATCCCACGTATGACGAAAAACACATTTTGATATCTCATATCACTTTTAGACTAATTTTAGTCTACTCTAAATAAATTCACGGTCGTTTCCCTGAAATTTCATTCTTTTCTGATAAACTGCGAATTACGCGTTTTTGACCCGTATTTCCAGCTTTAAGCAGCGTTTTTGCACCCAATGATACTTATCACCCATTTTATATTTTTAGATGAAGTATAATGATGATTTTCATTATTCCTAGAAGTTTCGTATTTTTACGATACCCGGTTTTACGTTTTATGGCTTAACAACTTACGGTTGGCATTTAACGGAACCAAATCATGCTCTAAACTCAAGATAATACCAAAACTATCCACCTAAGTCATCTTATCTCTATGTGGCCAACTTAGGAGGGGGGGATTCATCATTTTGGTGGCATCATCCTAACCATGGTTCATTTAGATCATTACATGTGTCCTAACTTAACCATGGTTAATATTTAACCCAATATATGGTTAACCAAACTTACCCTCCTATAAATAGCAAGTAAAATGCATCCTAAGAACCCTAGAATACTGAATTGGGTCGTTCATAGCCTAAATCCATCATATCTTCCATCATTTGATCTATAAACTCCAAGTTTATGCTTAGAAGTTCCAAAGATCAAGTTACTACATCAAATCTCTAGCAAGTTTAAGTGATCTTCTTGAGTTTAAATCCACTCAAGTCACTTAGTACTTCATCACCAACTCTTCAAGATTGCAAGGGTGCCAAGGTGTAGAAAGCTAGCTCAATCTAAAGTCTTAAGTGATCAATCAAAGTCCTATCCTTACTAAGTTACTCCTTTCTTAAGTGAAAGCCAAAAGTTGTAAGCAACTTATCACCACCATCATCTCATGTTTATTATTCATAATCTTAACTATTTCATGCTATATATATAGTTACTATGTTGATTCATGATGTGCATATACTCAATCACATGTTTTAATTCACATATTGTAGTAACAGTAACAAACTAGTAAACTAGTCATATTCTACACATTTGAGACCATTAAAATCAATAACATATGGACTTTCTAACTTACATACTATGGTAGACAAGATAAAAAGATATACATAGTAACTTGAATCACCCGAAACGGACAAACGAGTCAAAAGTTATAGTCAAAAGAAGTTAGCGAAACTAAAACGCCAAAACTGCCATATTGAAACTGTTTTGGGTCTGGTCATGTAAAAAGTAGTACTTCTGCTCTGAATCATCAAAAAAGTAAAACACGAAAGTTGTCTGGAATGACGTTTTCCTTCGATGTTGAAGATGCTCGGACCTTGAAAACGCTTAAATAGGCCATTATCTTTCAAAAACATAATCTGCCCTTTTTATGGTCTCACAACTAAAAGCATACCAAGAGGCCTAATGGCCATAAGCCAAGACCACGGCTACGGCTAAGGTCAAAGCTGAGTCTCAAGACCATGGTAGTCAAGACCAAAGTCACGGCAAGGCCATGGCTAAAGCCTCAAGGGTTATTTACCCAAGATCGTTAACTAAATCATATTTATGAAACGACGAGAACTTGTAAAAACATGATAAACTTATTTATATGATAATCTTCACTCAAAATATATGTTGTATCTACTAAGTGCTACAATAGTAGGGAGCTTCATGTGAGGGGTTTCATTTGAGTAAAACGTATCGATGAGTTGCTGGATTTATGATTTAAAGTGTCCTAGCTCCTCGAACGTTTACTGCATGACCTCTGAATTATGATGGCCCGAACAATAGTACGATATCTATAAACTAAATACGTTTTCACAACTAGACCATTTCTATAAACATCATACACAAACACCATGTACTACATCATGATCAACATAGAGACATATATAGGATGGTTTATGTTTTCCTAAACATTATTCCAAACCTAAGTCGCAACATTCCATTTTAGGTTGCTCGTAGAAGTTCTCACGGCATATCCATCATTCTCATTATACATTTGATATCATTTACTCTGAGATGAGTTCATAGCCCCACTTTTATTACTTAATTGTTTTACAAACCCCTGGGGGAGATACATGCTTTATTTTAAACCGAACACATTGCTTTCAAACTATATACTTATCTGATTGTTTTATTAGCACTAAGTTACCGCATTTGCCAAACTTAAGTCCCTTAATCATGAATCATTAATCACTAGTGAGAGTGGGCGTGAATATTGTGAATAGATCTATTAGGATTGACGAATCCCGTTTGTGTTGGCCCCGTTAAAGGCAAACAAACGCACTATATTTGAGTAACATTGGTAAAAACGGTAGTTTTACCTGATAGGGGACGCACCGACATTTTCTCCAATTAATTTTGGAACACGTTAACGCCTTGATCGCATGACGCTTAGTCTAATAATAATTTTTTTGGTTTTCAAACCATTGGTGTGAGTCTATAGCTCACACTACAAACATAATGTGTTCAACCATCAAACAAACTCTATGAATTTCACTCAACCTTTGTGTTGACAGTTTTAAGCATGTATTTCAGGTCCATATTGTACGAGGCTGGCACGGAGGAGCACGGATACTCAAGAAGGCTATAAATTTTATTATCATTCGAAAACTCATTTTATGTGTTTTGTAAATAATGGAACCAACTGGGACCTCATTTTTGTAAACTCTAATATTTATATAAATCGAATGATAAATCTTTTAAAACGACTCCATTAGAGTTCGTTTTCTATTGTTATGACTGTTGAGCCATGAAGTAACACCCAGTTTTAATTCCGTTGCGTATCACGAAATTGGGGGTGTTACAGATGATGTGATCCTGGATGAAAAAGAAAAATACTATATCAAGTTTGAAAAGTGTGGAAGGATGAACGAAAATGAAGGAAGAAGGTGTTAAGCCAAGATTGGCAAGGACGATGTGAAGATAAGAAGAAATGAGGAAGATATGAGACTTCATATTTGAAGTTAGTGGGGAGGAATAGTACGGGAAGGGAGGAATAGTGGTTTAATTTAGGTATATGTTGAAGAAGATGAGAAGAAATGTCTATGAAGATGTGTGTGGGAAAATCATGAAAGGACCGTTCGCACTCACAATGATATGCATGGCACGTTCAAAGAAGATGCATGAGATCATAGTTTTGTTGGATGCGTTAACAAAAAGAAGTGGATGTAAGAAAGGAGAACATGTTCAAAGAAGCCCTAAGAAAGTGAGAGGTGATGAAGGAGAGTGAAGAGGGGAGTAATTAAATAATCAAAATCGTTGTTATTTTGGACAGAACATGGTATATGAAGGTTAGGAATCAAAATAATGTTTTCCTAAACAAAAAGAAAGAAACTGGTCTAGAGAATGGTGAATCAAATATGTAGAAAAAGAAAACAGTGAATAAGTCCATAGACCTTTACTGGGGACAATCCTGTAAATATGGGACATTCCCGTATATATATGAGACCGCCCATTTGTTTATGGGACTGTCACTAGTGGGGTTTCAGAGTTTTCTAGTTTTCTCTGTTTTTCCCAGTTTATGTCAAATAATCAAAGGATTGTTTATGTGAGAATCATATTGTCAATGAGAAAGAAAAGAATTGGGAATAAATGATTAATGGTAATGAATGTTTGGATTATGTGAAAAGGTATGAATAATCATTTGTAGGGTAAGAAGAGAGTTTAAAAAAGATTAAATAATGTTTAGAAACCTACTTGGATGAGTATTAGATTTGTATCTAACTTTTCCAATATATATATATATATATATATATATATATATATATATATATATATATATATATATATATATATATATATATATATATATATATATAAGTGGATTATTTGGAAGAGAGCGAGATGGTGATTAAGGAAATGTGTGTATGAAGACTCTGGGAGATTAAAAATCGTTTTGCGACTATTAAAAATCATTTGGTGGCATCTACGTGAATACCCTGACTATCAATCACATGACCAAAAAATTATACGGTCGGCATCCAAAAATCACACTTAGAGAGTTTCTCGTAAAGCTGCTCTTTCTTAAGTAGCTCTATAATGAGGCCTAGGTGTTCTTCATGTTCTTCTCTACCCTTGGAGTAGATTAGGATGTCGTCTATGAATACAATCACAAACTTATCCAAGTAGGTTTGCACACTCGGTTCATGAGATCCATGAATACAGCTGGAGCATTGGTCAACCCAAAAGGCATCACTTGAAACTCATAATGTCCATAACAGGTTCTGAACACGGTCTTTGGTATATCTTATTCTCGAACTCTTAGTTGATGATACCCAGATCGTAGATCAATCTTCGAGTAAATACTCGATCCTTGAAGTTGATCAAACATGTCATCGATCCTAGGTAGAGGATATCTGTTCTTTGTGATTAGCTTGTTCAACTCTCGGTAGTCGATGCACATACGAAAGGATCCGTCATTTTTCTTAACAAACAAGACCGGAGCTCTCACGTTTTTCCATTTTTATTCCAACCTTTTTAAAATTTCCACTTTCTAAATCTCTATTTTGCTATTGTAATATTAAAATAACACATAAATTTTTTAATTAATATTTACATTTAATGTATTTATATTATTTCTTTTCTTATCCTTTTCATAATGTCAAAATATAGTACGTCGCGAGTTATTAACCATTCCTAGCCACAATCCTAATTTCAACACCCTCAGGTCAATAAGTCAACCTCATAATCCAAATCACTAGTCCAAAACAATATTTCAAGTCCATATGTAGGCGAGTCGGGGTCACACCGAGACCACAAGGTCTCGGATAACACTCGACGTAGCCAAAACATCACAATAATCAAGTCCAAGTCCGAATCAATATAACAACACAATATCATCACCATGAAATATTCATGCCAAATTTGAATCTAATATAACCAAATAGACTCACGAGTCCAAACCGTGACAAACCAAACACACCACAAGTTCTAGCCATGACACAACTGAGGTTGACTTTTTCTTCTTTGGCTTTGATGATGATGCTGGCTGCTTTGCTGATGTAGAAGAAGGAACTTGTTGTTGGGGCTCAGGAATCTCCTCGTCATCACCACCAATGTATTCGAAGTGATCACCGGTTTTCTCCTTTGGTGGTGAGGACTCAGAGTCCTTAGGTTTGTCTTTTGCAGGAGAACGTTTTGGAGATCTTTTGGGGGTGGAGGTCCTTGGGGGTGGTAGAGGCATAGAGGATGATTCACCAGTTATCTTTGAACGTTTGGGGTTAGTATCTTTATCTGTATCATCATCGTCTCTTGGACGTTTAGCCCTCTCAACTAACTCTTTGTATGAGGTTCTGAGTTGATATTCCAGCAATGCCTCAAATAACTTAGCTTTGTCAAAAGTAAACGTTGCAGATCGTTGAGACATTTGAAGAACAAGCTTGGAAATCAATTCTGCATCGGAGACAACTGTAGGCTTGACTGGATTGATATGCATTGTTACTGGAGTAGATTCCATTGTTTGCTTGACCAATCGCATGAGATTAGGATAAAGTTGTCTGGCGAACATCTCCTTTGTCACTCCAGGGACGGTGTCGAGAAGAAACTTGTGAGTATATTCTCTAATCGTCTTTTCCATTTCCTCTTGAATATCTCTGTTGATAAGCTGCTGGACCTGTTCTCTTTCCTCCGCCATCTCTTTTATCACATCCTGAAGGAGATTGATTCTGTCGGCAAGTTGATTGAGCTTTTTGTTGACCACGTTTCGTTTACGAACTTGTCTGACAGCTTTGACAATCTTTGTCTTGGCATGTGAAAACCAAGTGTCAGTCGGTTTCTTTACAGATATGGATGCGGATCTGGTGGTGGTGTCTTTGGATGGTGGTGGTGATGAATGAGATGATGAATCAGACGAAGATGAGTCATGAGGAGGCTCTGGGTCTTTTGGTGGCTCAAAAGTTCGTTCTTGTATATGTGCAGGGCTATCTAGATGGTAATCATCAACTTCCTTCTCGGCTTTAGCCTTTTCTTCAGCCAAAATTCTAGCCTCTTCAGCTGCTTTAGCTTGCGCTTCCTCTTCAGCTTTAGGCTTTTCTTCAGTCTGAATCCTACCTGTTAGGAATTAGAAAATTCCATAGTAAAAGAGTCGGCCACCCCAACTATTATTTAGCATAAGTTAGCTCGTAGACATATAGTTTAGTAGTTTATTTAATTAAGTTGTAGCGTAGTATAGCTTAGTGCATCACCGTGGAGGAAGGACGGGTCTTTACCCACTGTATACCTGATCCACAGGCCGATAGGAGGTCGTATTTTTCATGTAACTATAAATACCCCTTCCATCCATGGAAGGGGTGGTGCTTCATTTTAATCTAATCTTTCCTTTGTGTAAACCTCTAGCAAGAACACCCTCTCTCTCTCTACTAACTCTCTAACTATGGCAATCATGTATTTTCATCATCCAAGACCACCCGAATCATCAACACAATAAATAACGATCCTACAATTGGTATCAAGAGCCAAAGTTTTTGTGTTGTGTTGATTTGTGTGGTTTTTTGTACCATGGTTATTGTGTTTCATTGATTTATGTTAGTTCGAATAGTGTTTTAAATACTGTTTCTGTATCATTTTTTGATCGAAAGATTATGTCTTTCTTATTCTTGTGATTAACTGTTTTTTAAACATGTATTTGGTTTCATCTTTTGGTCAATACTTCACGGTTCAAATTGGTCTTTACATGTTTTTGGTCATTTGGTCTTGTGCAGTCTTGAATACTATCTTGAATATCATATTGTGTTGTCACTTGGTCTTATCTGTTTGGTCAAAAATGGTCTTTGTCATGGGTCAAAAATGCAGTCTTGATCATTTTTTCTGGGTAAAGCAAACTGTGACATTTTTCTGCGGTCAAAGTCACATGTTTCTGGGTAAATTTGAAGCTGGCCGGAAAAGTTGTCGGAAAAACTCATCGGAAAACTCATGTATTCATGCTAGCGAGTTGGGTCATTTTTCCTAGCGACTTGTGTCAAGCATAGTGGCGACTTGTATTTACAAGTTTTCTATATTCTTTGAATTCAAGTAGCGAGTTATTTTGAAAGTTGTCTAGCGACTTGTTTTGATATAATGTAGCGATTTAAGGTTGTTTGACTATTGAGTCAAATAACAGTGCTAGCGACTTGGCTAGCAACTTGGCTAGCGAGTTGGCTTAGCTACTTGGCTAGCGACTTGGCTAAATAATATTGCTAGCGACTTGACCCGTAAAATAACGACTTGACTCTAACAGAAAGGATGAAGAAGAGGATAGACCTTGACCACTTGACCACTACTCAAATACCATGAAAACCATACACCATGACTACGACCACTCAAAACTTAAACCATATATCAAGCAACTCGTGAGACCTCAGTACCATTACCATCATCAGTCCTCGGATTCAAAACAATCAAAACCAACATGGGCTCATGTGTATTCATAACAACACGGATTCAAAGATCTATACGAAATATGAAATTTTTTGGAAAGATCTCAGATGCGTCTCATGTGCATTCGAAGCTAAATCATGACCAACATGGGTCTATCACACAAAACCACAACATCACAGATCCGTTCTTATTGAAAATCAAATGCGGAAAACACAAAAAGTCATGGTCTCATATTCGTTTTCTCGTGCTTTACAAAGTATCTTTATACCTCAAAGGCCTTGCACATGAGAAGAACATTTATCATCATTGACCGTTGTTGCAATATACGAATTAAAGAAACGATTTTAACAAATATGTTAAATCGGTTCTATGGTTCGTTTAAAGACTCTCAAACAAAAGGGATTATCAATACCTTACTGTGGTAGAGGATTGTAATGAAACCTTGTACACATCTCGTACCATCCCTGTGGCATACGTCTCTGGTTTGTTTTAAGGTACTCAAGCCATCCCTGTGGCGAGTACATATAGTTCATATGGTGAGTAGTCGAGTATGGTCTGATGTAATTGATTAGATGAGTGTATGATTACTTGTGAGATTTATTTTGTGTGTTGCATATAAAGAAAGAGGCGGACTAATGTTGGGTTGTATTAGGGTTTGTTTACTGACAAAAGGGGGGCGGATATTTTTGTGTTAGGGTTTGGAAGTGAGAAATTTTAGGGTAGTGATGTAAGTTAAGGCAGTTATATACCCCAATATGCTAGGGCATCCTTCCAATTTTGATTATGGACTGTGCGTGTGATGTGCTTCGTTGGGCCAAGATGTCATGGGCCGATTATACTTTGAACTCTATACGCGTTTAATTCAATCTCAAGTGAATGTGTACACAATCTTGGTATCAATATACGCTTTCAGCATATATGTGAAATTCAATCTCATGTGTAAGACTGATACGAGTTTAGTATATGTGTTACACGTTTTTTTGGAATTGGTTGTGGCAATGAATGAAGGGATGTATGGGCTTTTGTTTGAGGGGCTGTGATTGATTAAAATTGGGTCTCGTGATTTTTTTTCTCTTGGACATTATCTAACATTTGAGTGTATGGGTCGTGAAGTATGTTCTAAAGTGGACCTCATGAGATATGGTGTATGTGATATCGTGAGAATTGATTCTAACTACTAATCCAGGGATTAGATTATTTTAGGGTCTGTATCATTCTTTGATGGGTCGGATTTGAATATGTGTTGGATTGGATTTTGCTTAATGGACTTGATTAAAATGAGAATGTGTTGCAATGATTTGATGATATGAGTTGATGAAATGATGTGATTCGCTATGAGGTTTGGAAATTTGGAATGATGATGATTGTTGTTGTGGTATGAGGGTAGATACTTTAGTATATACATTTTCACGATGATTATTGTGTCACGGCTTGAAGTGTTTAGTGAAAATGTTGACTACGGGGTGTTTGGACGGTATTTCTTATTTGGATGTGAAGTGAAGTTTTTCCGGGCGTGTTTACTTATTTCGTCTTCTCTTTCTACCCTTCCGCGAAGACGACTTGTTTGGGCATTTTTAGAGTGTGATAAAGACTTGGCTATTTAGGTACGGTTATGCTTCTTTCTCGCTTAATCCACAACGTAACTATCACTCCGGTGTCTCACACAGTTGAGGATAAGTCAAGAGGATTTGTACATTGGGTACACCATTTCTTTTTCACAAGGATGAGTACAAGTTTAAGTAACAAATTTGGGGGTTTCTACTTCATGATCAAGTTTGATATATCGGGTTTACTTCTCCATGTGGTCACTACAATAGCCGACATAATGTGTGAATGATGTGTTTACCAAAAGTGTGTATTGGATTGTTGATGATGTTGTGGATGTTGGTTACTGAACCGTTGATGAACCGCTGCATGTTCCCTTAAAACAGATATTCACCGAAACCAAAGTTGTCATAACATATTCAATCTGACATTGTTTACGGTTTTGTCTTGATTTTGTAAAATCCCGCGAAAGAATCTATTTCTCGGTTTAAATTATAGACTTGTAAAATCCCGTGACAATGGAAACATCCTGGTAATTGTAAAGTGCATTTCTGGATCTATCTTACGGTTTATTCTTGGTTTTGTAAAATCCCGCGAAAGAAACGATTTCTCGGTTTAAACTATAGAATTGTAAAATCCCGTATTGATGGATTCATCCTGGAGAAAGGAAAGTGTATTTCGGGATCTTATCTGATGCTGGTGCTACGGTTGCTTCTTCAAAGAAGGGATAAAAGGGGGTACTTTATGAATTGGATGTGTGTTTGAATTTTCGTCATGGCAGTTTGGCTATTACAAGGTTTTACGGGGTTATGTGCTTTTAACCATGGTCGGGATGAAACCATTATCAAAGTTCATTTAAATGTAAAAGAAGGCTAGATTTGAGCAGTTCAGAAGATGTGACAACGGAGTTAATTCACTATTATTTATTTGAGGTTGAAGTAAAATATCACGGGCGAGTGTACTTAGTATCTGAAGTTATCGGGGATGGTTGGATGAAGATTCTTCATGATCCTTGTTCGATGCTTATTATCAAAAACGAAGACTTGGAAATCTAGTTATTGTTGGGTGTCTTTCACCTTTTCTTTTACCACTTGGGGGAATTGGGCTCATACCATCACAAAATAACTATCACTTTAAGGAGTTACGTTGTAGTGCTCAGTGTCACATTCAATTGTGGATTTTCAAGAGGTGATATATGTCTAATACTCGATGGTTGGTTGGTTGAAGAGTATAGAGTACTTAGAGATTCAAATGGGCATGAAGTCTCTGCACCGCTCTTTGTTACATATGTGCAAGTTTAAGTCACGAGTTCGGGGTAGTCTACTTCAGGGACAAATTCATCATATTGGATTTTCTCCATCAGTTGTCACGACAAAGAACCTACTGAATGATAATGGGGCTGATTACATGTTTTGCTAAGAGAGCAGAAAAGAGAGAGATTATGACGTCTGTTCACATCTGTTCAGGCCTCGTACTTCATGATTATGACGTATGAACACAACAGTTCATGCCTCGTACTCTAAAGAAAAGAAATGTGTACGTTTTAGTGCGCATTATCTTTGAAAGAAGAGAAATCTTCTTATGACGTATGAACACATCAGTTCATGCCTCGTTCTCTAAAGAAAAGAAAAGTGTACGTTTCAGTGCGCTTTATCTTCGAAAGAAGAGAAATCTTCTTATGACGTATGAACACATCAGTTCATGCCTCGTTCCTCAAAGAAAAGAAAAGTGTACGTGTCAGTGCGCTTTATCTTCTGAAGAAAAGAAATCTTCTTATTTATGACCATTCTCATCAACATGCTTCATACTTTTTCCATGCGCTTCAATTATCAAGTGAACCGGGCTACCACTGATTGTTTTCTCATTCCACTTGCTCGATTATAATGAAGATGGCGACATCATGTGCTGATTTTGCGGAAGAGAAGTGTGAATAGAACATTCGGATGATTTTCACTTGTTTAATCAAGAATGGCATCTCCGTATGCAATTCTTGAGGGGGAGAAGAAGTGTGAATTTTTTGCATTGTTGTTTGATATTTGAGAATAAAAATGGTCATACGGCTCTAAACTCATGTAAGAACCGAGCTTCTTCTTATCGGGTCATCTTCACATGGAGTTTTTTCTCTTCTAAGAGCCGTTGGTTGACATCTTCACTCGGATTGAAGAGTTTATCGACAAAGTGCTTCCGGTTAATGCCTCACGTATACATCAACATGATGATTCCGAACAATCTCTCTGTTCTTGTTTGATGTGATTGGTGGTTTGGTGTTACCATCTTGTGTGTTCGTTGCGGCCTGATTGCTGATTTTCTTGATGAACATCTTTCTGTTCTTGTTTGATTGGGAGGGATTGTAGTTAAGGGGATTTGCAAGATGTAAGTTAATTGGGATGCTTTTTGGTGGGATGCTTTTTGGTGTGAGTTGAAGATGTTAACTATCTATTCCCCAACTGCACAATCTTGAAGAAGGTCGAGTCTACAGTCTGTTCTACATTTTCTGCTACATGTTAGAAGACTAAAGACGAGTTGCATTTAACGATCTAAAGACTTCTTCTCAATCTGGGCACTTATCAAACAGATTGTCAGTTTAGGGGAGAGCACTAACTGGGGGAGATTGAAATGCCAAATTTAATCCCTAATTAGACTTGCTCACGTTATTCTTCAGCAAGTTGATTCTCACAGATACATCTGAGCTAATGATGTTCTTCTCAAAATATTTCTAGTATACGGACTTACAAAGAGTTGCTGATTCTGAAGTTTCAAAAACCAGCAAGGCGTAAGGAGACAAGCACCTAAACGCGAGTAAACTTGATGAACTTAATACTTCTAAGTAATTGAAGATACCCCGGGAAGACAAATGTTATTACCGCAGAGAAACTCAAGGTTTGACTCATGACGAGTAAACTTGATGAACTTAATTCTTCTAAGTGACTGAAGATATCCCGGGAAAACAATTGTCATGACCGCAGAGAATCTCAAGGTTTTACTCACCAAGGCTTATGGTGTTATTCTTATTCCAACTATGTGGGGGAAGCAATGGAATAGTTAGTTTCTGAAGATAAAAGAGGTACACAAGTGCGTGATGATCTCGATGTTATCACAATCATCAGAGGAAAGAGAATTGTGTACCTTGGAGGCGCTCAGCTGTTTCACTTGAGGGCTTAATCAGTGATTCAGAGATATAATCACTTATTTCGGAGTTGACATCCACAGAGATTGTCATCCGCAGAGATAATCAGTGACTTGGCCTGCTTCTTCAAATGTTATCAGTTATTCCTTCCTTGGGTATTGGTATACTTCGGATACTTGAGCTTCATACACGATCATTCGGGAAGAAAAATGTGAACATGGGGAGGTGTTTTCATTCCCCTCATGATGTGTATTCGGGAGAGCTCTTGGGTATTGGTGTACTTCGGGTTCTTGAGCTTCATACACGTTCATCCGGGAAGAAAAATGTGAACATGGGAAGGTGTTTTCATTCCCCTCATGATGTGTATTTGGGAGAGTTCTTGAGCATTATACAAAGAGACTGACTGCATCAATTCAACTACGTGGGGGAAGTGGTCTCTTGACACCTTTTTGGAATGGATTGCTTCAGACTTCAGTGGTTATGAAATTTGAGAAGATTATTTATAAGTGGGATGATACGTTGCTGTTCTCGTTGATGATATAACCCCGAACGAAGAATCTCGATCATCGTTCTTAAAAGGAGCAGTTGGGTTTATGATAATGGTGTGCTTCGTTGTGCACCTGGCTAAAGCAAGCTTGAAATAGAGCTTTGAATCTGCTCAACATAAGGATTTTCGGTTTGGGGGGGAAGCTGCCAAAGTATCGTTTTTCTCAAAGGCTCATGTTCTACATTCTATTCTGGAGCCTCGGATTCTTTGGTGGTGGAAGTTTAAGAGATGACGTATTCTATCTTCTATGACGTGTTGCTTGATATCCTTATCTCGGTACTCGTATCATCATCCTCTTATACTATATCATCTACTCTATCTTTGTATATATTTATCAAAAACCAAATACAAAAATATAAAACCAACAAAAACCCATAAAAAATCAGAAAATTTTGAAAAATACCAAAAATATGTTTTCTCAAGACATGTCTTCTGGTATCGATAACATCTACGGTCTTAGAAATGTCATTCAATAATGGCACGGGACTTTAGATGAAGTTCGAGCAGGAGGTGTAAATATTCCTTTGTAAACATGTCTCAAAAATGGCTTACAGTTATTTCAGACTGTAACCCGCGCTTCAAATAATGGCTTGCTATTATTTCAGATAGCAACCCGGTCTTCAAGAAAGGAAAGTGTTGCGCTAAACCATTTTTCAAAATTCGTGCACTTATCCTAAAACAATACAAGGAAAGCATGTCGTCAAAAAGACTGTTGTTCCTACACAAATGTTTTTCCGTCTAAAATTCTTCAGAAAAATATTTGTTGTGTTTTCAAAAATGGTGGAAAATGAGTTGCTTGAAAATCAATCAGTTTTAGAGCTTTAGTAAAAATTGAAAACTCAATCAATGACTTCAGCGCTTTTAAACCTTTTCAGTAAAATGAGTCGTTGATTGAGAGGGATAATGTTTTCAAATTTATATCATCTAACGGACTTATCTTAATCATCCTACGTGCTTATCTGTTAAATACAATTGCCTATGTTGAAGGACTAGGTTTCTAGGATGTGATTATTAGGATTAGATGATTAGAGTTTGATAAACACATTATTCCCATGCCATATATGAATTGATTGATATGTTGGATTGACTTTTATTAGTCGATTGCTGTTTGGGTGATGTCGACCATCATATATCTGTATGTGTGTTCACTAACGTATGCAGGTATCTTGGTATAAGAATGTTCCCGATCCGGATCCCACATAATATGATGTTTGGATGCCGAAAGGAAAGGGTAACTATATCTTGGGTTGACAAATGAAGAAACGGAGCTTAATTGGACTTCTATGGAGAGTTGGCATAAATGCAACGTAAGAGATCTCACTGCATTAGCAGATGGTTTTCTTCTAAGTGATTGAAGAAACGGAGCTTAATTTGACCTCAGTTGGCATTCAAAATGCAACGTAAGAAGAAGTCTCACTGCATCAGGAGACGGTTTTTCTTCCAAGCCCTACAGCAACAACATAAGCTTCTCAACCACCTAACATATCTTTGTGCGGGATAATCATGATGATACCATTTTTCTAAAACTTTGAAAAATATTGTTTTGAAAATGGAAAAATATTGTTTTGAAAATATATTGGACTAAATTTTGTAAATCACGGACTTCATTTTATCAAAATTTAAGTCACTCAATTATCGACTTCGGTCATCGATTGAGAGGGAGAGTGATTTAATTTAAAATATTTTCAAACAATATATCTTCAAAAGAGTCCGTTTGTACGAAATTATGTGGTGATCTAAAGATTTAATGTTATGTCATGGTATGATTTTTCTTTCGAATCAAGGTCTTTCAAAATGAAATTTTTTTTGTTCTTGTTTGATTGTGAAATTGTTTTGTTTTACTCAAAAGATCTCTTAAAAACAATCATACCCGACACTAACAATCTTTAATGTCTTAAAATGGTCCTTATCTGTCATTTTTCAAAGTTAAATCAAGCCACGTCTTTCCCCAAAATCTTTTAAATGATTTAAATCAATTGGGATCACAAATCTCAAAAGGTTTGAAATTTTGATCGGGGTAGAGACCATGAGATAAATCTCTTATCTGTTTAAATGGAATTGGTTTTAGTCCTTTAAAGGCACTCCTGCCTCCATGTGCCTAATGATTTCATACACAATGCACATGTTGAGGAGGAGGATTTATCCAAAAACAAGATGAGTTTTTAAATCAGGCACATTTTCTCCCATGTTTTTCTAAACCTTATTAAATCACTTGGGATCCAAAATCTCAAAGGGTTTGATATTTTTGATCGGGGGAGAATTTGTGATTTAATAATGAAATTTGATAAAAGGTGATCGTTTTTTATTTAATTGTGCAGGCTGCTCTCTCATATGTGCTAAACGCTTTCGAATCTCGAAGCACATATTGAGGGGGAGCAAATACACTATCGAGGTACGAAAGATTTTTTAAATTTTATAAACTACCTTGATTGAGTTTTCAAATGGTTTTCTAAATGGCTTTTATGATTCGTGGATGTGCTTCAAAAGAACTCTTGCCTCTATGTGTTAAAATGATTTCTCTTATCCTATGCACATATTGAGGGGGAGAAATTTACCAAAGAAAATCAAATGGCTTTTTCGTATGAAAATTGTGATCAATGAAAATATTTCAAAGTCCTCTTGCCTCCATGTGCCAAACAATTTTAAATCATATGCACATGTTGAGGGGGAGCATTTTCTAAATGATCAAAACTATTAAGGTACAAAATGCTTTGATCTCGTATCACAAGTACCTTGATTGTTTTTCCAAATGATTTTTCGATTGGTTTCATGAAGGAAAGAACAATACCAAAAGACCGACCAATTTACTTTATGCATGGTGTTATAAGGATGGTTAGGTTAGGTATTCGTTCCCACGATCCGCCAGAGCCGGAGGGATCTACCCAGGGACAATCCACTAGATAGTGTAGAGTCCTTAGGTATATTGAAAAAAGGAGAAAAGTGAGATACGGGAAGAGTGCGGACTGAGACAGAGCTAGTACTGGAATAAACCCAACAAGGTTCTAGTTATGAAGTCTCGGTAAGCACTGAAGGGGTTGAAGAATGAAAAAGAATTGAATGTGAAAAGGGTGAAAAGAAATAGCCCTCCAATAATTCAACCTTAGGGCAGACACCGGGTTCAATACATATGCTACTGGTGATTACTAAGGTAAAACTGGTATTGAAGACAAGACGTCATGGACCCAGTGACGCACTGCACTAACCTTCCCAAGCTACTCAAGTTCCTCTTAAAAGGGCTTGTTTCATTCTCACGGGGAACCGACATAATCTATCGACTTTCTCTTAGAGATTGTTGATATTGAAGAAGGAGACCCTCTCCCTAGTCTCCGGCATAGGAACCAAATGTGCACGATTGAGTCTAGAGCCAAGAGATCATCCACAATATCTCATTAGGACACAAAATTAATGAAGACTTGCTGTTTCACACAATGTGGAAAGTAAGTATTTATATTAAGAGTCCTACGCATTATCCTTGTGGTGTTGCCAGAACATCTGAGTGGTATGTAAAAGTATTCACGATGAAGATGGAAATCCTTCTAGAGCCAACATCAAACAAGCTCTTGGTGGGTGACATGTGAGATCTTCTCGTAAGATCAAACTTGTGACAACTGGATAGAAACAATGGGGCGATTCAGTCTTGAATCAACCTTGGTCCAGGAACGGAATTGACGAATACTTTTGGAAAAACCGTTCGATGTGCAAACCTTCTTTTCTCTAGCACGTCGAATGTGTATTCATTTCAAATTCAAAAAGTATCTCTGATTGAAAAATACTTTTAGAAAAACCGTTCGATGTGCGAATCTCTTCTTTTCGCTAGCACGTCGAATGTGTACTCATTCTCTAATACAAAAAGTATTTTGATTGAAAATTGATCTTTCTCATAAAACCTTCGTCGTATTGCATAAACTCTTTCTTCAAGCAATACGCGATTGTTTTTCAAATCATTTTTCATCAATCAGTGAATCTCAATTTTCTGGTTCACTCACTCCGTGTTGTCTTCTTTGAGACGTTCTGGTTTGAGAACAGCTAGAACATTTGCGAAACCCTGTCAAGGAGATTCTTAGGAATCCTACCGATCACAGGCAGTACTTGTACTGATCAACGGGGAACCGTGGGCCGTGTACCTCAATTCAACGAAAGTGATCAAAGACACTTTCGTATGTGTTATTGCTAACTTGTTGTTTGCAGGTACATTTGGACGGTTGCAGCTGATCAGAATTGAGGAGTCATTCCAAAGCCGCATGCTCACAGCATCCACACTTAATTTGAAGAAATCATGACTGGTGCATATTTACATAACCTGGCTCAGATATTTCTATACTATGTTCGTGCTGCCGCTGCAAATATCTTGAACCATAAAAGCTTCCGCTACTCGATGGAAAGATGTCATGATTCAAAAGTGTGAGCATGTCGGTCCGAAAGTCACAACTTCACATGATGGCAACACAATAAAGGGTGATCCAGAGATTTACTGTGGCTGATGATCTCAATGAAAGCTCGAAGATCATCAAAGATGTGGATCAGTTAAAGGCCTCCACTAAAAGTACAAATCAATGCGGACTTTGAAGAATCACTACAAAAGCACAAAGATTGCGGAACTTGAAGAATTGAAGTCTACGAGCTCAGAACATGTCAAGAATAGAATGCTAGGATTTGAAATGTAAAACATGAGGTGACCTCCCTTAGGGGGAGATTGTTAGGAATTAGAAAATTCCATAGTAAAAGAGTCGGTCACCCCAACTATTATTTAGCATAAGTTAGCTCGTAGACATATAGTTATTTACGTTATTTTAGTAGTTTATTTAATTAAGTTGTAGCGTAGTATAGCTTAGTGCATCACCGTGGAGGAAGGACGGGTCTTTACCCACTGTATACCTGATCCACAGGCCGATAGGAGGTCGTATTTTTCATGTAACTATAAATACCCCTTCCATCCATGGAAGGGGTGGTGCTTCATTTTAATCTAATCTTTCCTTTGTGTAAACCTCTAGCAAGAACACCCTCTCTCTCTCTACTAACTCTCTAACTATGGCAATCATGTATTTTCATCATCCAAGACCACCCGAATCATCAACACAATAAATAACGATCCTACACTACCTTCTTTAGCTGCTTTGGCTTGCGCTTCCTTTTCAGTTTTAGCCTTTGCTTCAGCCTGAATCCTTGCTTCTTCAGCTGCTTTGGCTTGCGCTTCCTCTTCAGCCTTTTCTTTAGCAGCTTCCTCAACGTCTTCATCAGTTATCATTTCATTCTTCTTCTTTTCTGGTTCCTCAAAGTCAAAGGTAATCTCATCTTCTTGTTGTTGTTGTTCAGATTCATGGGTGGTGGTACCAGTTCCTTTAGCGGGTTGATTAACCGCATCGATAACTGGTGTGATTAGTGCACCACCACTTGATCCTCCAGGGCCACGAGTTTGTTGACGGGTGAATTCCTCAGCAGCATGTTATTGCCTGAGATTCTTCAGTTTCTTGCGGTATTCTTTTTCTTCATCTTGTGGCTCTTCTTCAGAACTTTCATCCTTTTCCTGCTTTACTACTGGAGTCTTACCCTTATCATCTTTGGGACTTAGAGGTTTATCAATTGTTATTGTAATATCTGTAACAGTTTCTAAATAGATAACCTCTTCATTAGTCTCAGTATCCTCCGAGTCTGGTTCCTCTAACTTAGGTGCTGGTTTGGAAATAGGAGAGGCAACCTTAGATGGAACTTTTCGCTTGTGGGGTGGATTCCTCTTTGGATACTTAAGGGCACTCTCAGTGCTTGCTATGCTTCCAGCACTACCTCTCTTGGTCTTTCTAACTGGGGTGGAGAAGGTCTTTTCATCCATAAAGCCCACTTAGCCTGACGCAACTGCTTTTAGATATCGTGAGTATGCTTCAAGTTGCTTGATATCTTCAGTGAGAAGGCAGTCTGTCAGTACAACACCTTGTTTCTTCGTTGTTGATTCTTTGAATCTGACAACATTCAGAGTTGGCTCAAACAGTTCTGAGTGATGGTCAGGGTCATCAAGTCTCAAGGGAATGTCAAGATTATTCCCGATAATCCTTCGGATCAACAGTTTAGTGTATCTGATGTAGGGAATCTTGGAACCAGGCTTCCTGATGTAAGACATCATGTCGTCCCAAATCAGACTTGCAAAATCAATATGTTTCTTGTTGACCATGCCCTAAAATATTTGCAATTCCATGAGCTTGGGATGCTCATAACCGCTATCACGTCCAGAAACTGACTTGGCAATCATGATGTATAGCGTTCTCCACGGTTGAGGGATGTTCTTAAGATCGACTGATGAATGTTTGGTGATGATCCCAGCAGCTTCATCATAGCCAATGTCGACCAAGAATTGGAGTGTAGTTGCTTCCATTAAAGTGGCAATAAGTTCGCAAAATTTGGATGGCGGTAGTTAGAGAATTTCGAAGGTCTGGCAGTGATGGTAACTTGTTTGTTGTTAAGTGTCACCATAACAGCATCTTGACCTTTGACCCTTTTGATGGTGTGCCAGAACTGATGGATATAAATTACCGGTACTGTTGCAGAGTTCGTGAGCATGTTCTTGTATGGATGAGTCTTTAGAATGTCCACAGCAATAACACATGAAGACTCAGAGCACGTAAATTTATCAAAGTCCACTTTGAGATTTTTCTTCCCTATCTTCATTTTGTAACCATCAGGGAAAATATCTTCCATCGAGAGTACGTTTGGTGCATCAACGTTTTCCATTGTGACGTCCATATTGTGATCTGAAAGATATTTAGCCAAAAGAACCAACATATCGAAAGACATTACGTTAGTCAAAAGTTGATTTTATTGACCAATTCTTGAATATGTTATGTTAATTAATGTTACGAGTCCAATGTCACTTGTTTGTCCAATAGTCCAAAGTAGTCGTGATAAGTTTCGTGAGTTGAATAATTTTGTAATTTGAAGTCCAAATTTGTACTTATTCACACAACATTATAACCATTTTAGCTTATTAGTGACGTTTTGGTTTCGTGACGTTATGAGTTATTTATTTACAAGTTTGTACACGTAACAATTCATAATTATCGTTAAGATAAGGCTTAGGCGTAAAGTTCCAAGCTTATGCGTAAACATTTGTGGTCATACGCGTAAACATAAGCTTATGCGTAGGATCTCATCTTACGCGTAAGAAATATTACGCGTAGAAAAAGAGAGCCTTAGGCATAGGCTTACGCGTAAGCGTATGTGGGAGCTTGATGAGTGTGCAAATACTCATCATTTTTGTACTGTTTAGAATGCCAAAAACATTTGAAAACACTCAGAAATGCATCAAAATGATAAAAATATCACAAATAAGTGTTTTATGTGTTTTAAATGCAAAAATATCAAAATCAGATGAAAAACGTATCAAGTTTGCATAATTGGCAGTTTTAGTCCCCCAAGTTTCAAAAGTTGTCAAATTCAGTCCCTGGTAATTCAAAATAAAGAAAAATGTTATTCAAGGTCCCTGAAATATTCTAAGTTGTCAAAAATGGTCCTTGAATGAATCTTTGGTCAAATGGCAGAAAAGGTCCCTAAAGTTTGAAAAGTGTCATAAATAGTCCTTGGATTTATAAAAAAGTGAAAATTATTAAATGTGGTCCTTGTACTATTAAAGAATGGCAAGATTGGTCCTTGTGTGAACTTTGGAAAATTGACAGGTTTGGTCCCTCAAGTTTGCAGAATTTACATCTTTGGTCCTTGTATTAATAACAAACCAAACGGACCCTTTCTTTGTTATTAACCCAGCCAAATCAAAAAGAACCCCTACCAAATAACCTTGACCCCCCCCCCAAATGAACCCCCTGCCTATTATTAAAACGGTCAAAAATTCAAAACCCGCCCAAACCATAAATACTGTACATCCTCCTCTCCAATCTCTGCAAACCCAAAACCAGGGTGGTTTGTCCACAACCTCACCACTTTCCACCTTTCCACCTTATCCCCTAACAGCTGGTTACCAACTCCTAACACCTCCACAAAATCCAAGATTTCTTAATTAGAAAAACCTGCTCAAAGACATTTTGGCGCCAAAATTGCCATTTGTCAAAATTGATGATTTGGAATGATCCAACGGTTCAAGTGAGGTGGGATTGATTCAGAGGTGTCGACAAGACTTGAAAAGCTCAATATAAACAAGTTTGAAGCAATGTGAAGAAATAACTAGTGTAAATTTTAATTTCTTGTGTCGTTTTAGCTTACTTTTAAATTCCAGTGTAGCTTTAAGCTTTTAAGCTTTGTATTTCAAGTATTCAGTGTATAATAAAGCTTTTGTGATAATCAATTTCAGTGTTAAGTTTTAATTTCAGTGTATGTATTTTCAAAGTTCAAATTCTCAAAAATATTTGAATGTTGTTAAGTGGTTGTTATTAAGGACTGATAAGCCACATAAGCTCCTAGATAGCTTATTAAAGCTATTAGTAACCTTTAAAATCAGTTTAGAAGTAAAAAAGAAAAATCACCAAAAATACCAAATAAATTAGTTAAAAATAAAAAAGTCCATGGAAGTGAAGGTCAAAGCTGGAGTAGGGTTGATATTGGATGGCCTTGGTATAGAGCTTCTTGGGAAGCTATAGGGAGTATAATTTGGCCTTTGGTTCTCTGTTTTAAGATTGAACTCCAATTGTAAGCAGTTTTCTCATAATTTGCAATTTTTAATTTAAGTGTTCAAAGTATGTTAATTCTAGTTTAATACTGTCTAATTATAGTTAATATAAGTTAATTAATAGTTTTCTTGGCTCAAAAATCTATTTTGGTGTTTAAAGCTTCTTAACAGTCTCATTAAAGGGTGTTTGGATTTACTTAGGTATCTGTGTTAAAGGCTGATTGAGTTGTTGCTTATTGTTGTTATTTGTCACACTTGGTTCTAATAACCCACAGCAACAAAGAAAACCAGACCTCAATTGTTAAAAAAGTCAAAATAGTCTTTGATCATCTCTTGATCATTAACTGTTGGAATTTCATGTTTAATGATCATTCATTTATGTTTATAAGTTGTTAATATAGATCAAATCAGTCTTAATACACCTTAATATATCATAATCAGTGCTTAGGATCAATCCAAATTTCATTTTAGTCAACTTATTTGGTTTTTATAAAAAGTCAAAATTTCAGTATTAGTGGTTTTTGAATAAAATAGATTAATTTTTATAGGACTACACATTAGCTTTCAATATTTGAGCTTTTGAGATATCAAAATATAGTTGCTTAGCCTTAACCTAGTATTTTTTATAATTTCCAATTAGCTTATTTAACTGCTTAATTCTTAGCTTATTTCAAGTACCTTTTCAAAAATGTGCCCTGTGCACAGTTGAGTAGTCCATTTTGATAAGCTCACACAGAGCTTATTAGTTAGCCATAACTTGTGTAATTTGGTTCTTTGGAAAGCTAACCTAGCTGACTTGAAGATCCAAGCTTAAGTTTTCACTTTGTAGCTTATTTAATAGGGCTGCAACAAGCTTTTTCTTTGTCCCATTTCTGTGTTACATAACTAATCAGTGGTTCATAAGCTTTTTCATAAGCTTGTCACAAGCTTATTAGTGGATCATAGAGTGTGAGCTTGGACTTTTTGTAAAGCCCACCAGCTCATCTTGACACCTCAGTTCTTGTTTTGAGCTTTTAAGCTTGTTTAAAAAGCTTATTTAGCTTGGGAAATTAGCTGCAGGACTGTTTGGTTACTTGAATTAGTATAAGTGCTTATTTGATTATTTAAAGCTTTTCAGTATGCTTGTTTGTGTCTTTTAGCTTAATTTGAGTAGCTTTAGCTTATTTATAACTTATTTCAACTTTGGTTTCAGTTTATAAGCTTGTTTGAGCTTAAATTCGTCAAAATAAGCTCATAAGCTTACTGTTGAGATTTTTAAGCTCTTAAATAGCTTATTTTTAGGTTTCAAAATTTTTGTTTTCATTAAAGTTACTTAATATCAATAGTATAATAGTTTTCAAAAATAAAAACCACAAAAACATCATTTTTAAATATAGTGATAGCGTTTATTTAATAGAAATTAGCTTTTTGATTTTTCTTTTCAGCTTATTATTAAGCACATCTTGTTTTTATAATTTTCTTATCTTTCTGTCATCATAAAGTATTTTTAGAAAAAGTTTCAGAATTTTCTCTGTTTGTTTAGTATTTATTAAAATTTTAAATAGTTAAAAAGTATTAAATAATTAATAAAAAATAAATAAAAAGTATAAAAAATATCTTTTTAGTTTTAAAATTAGTTTTATTATATTCTAGATTTTTCTAAGTTAAAATTTTATTTTTCCAGGTTAATTTTAGATTTTCTTTTATTTAAGTGTATTATAAATAGTAATTAATTAATAATAAATAGATAAAAAGTGTAAAAAATATATTTTCAGTTTTAAAATAACTTTTATAATATTTTAGATTTTTCTAAGTCATAATTTCATTTTCTTAGCTTTATTTCACATTTTATCATATTTTAGGTTATTATTAAATAGTTAAAAAAAGTTTTTAATTAATAATAATTAAATAAATAGTTATAAAAATAATTTTAATTTTCCAATAATTTTATTTTATTTTTAGGATTCCAAAAATATCATTTTCATATTTTTAGGTCTTTTATTTCTTAGAATTCACTTTTTATTTTGTACGCTTACGTATTTTAAACGTACGTATTTACGTTTGTCTAATCTGATTGTTGTGCTTAACAATTCTGTATCTAAATATCATTCCAATCAATCAGTAGTGTAGTTATCAATCAAAATCCTTACTGATCACTATCCTTAGTGATCATTCGACATCTGAAAGTTGTTGAAACACCATTCATCCTCCGTGGGACTTAACGACCCAGGAATCCACTATATTCCTCTGATCTTAATTGAATTGCTTTCTGAGCTGTTTTAAGTTTATTACGGTTGACCATTCACAAGTGGTTAGCTTGTGTGATTAAACTTGACAGTTTGGACCCAATCAAATTTTGGTGCCGCTGCCGGGGATCGAACCCGGGTCACCCGCGTGACAGGCGGGAATACTTAATGATATCTATTCGGTTAACCGACCCAGAATCATAGTTTGCGGAGTACCTCGAAGTTTGATCAAGGTTAAAAGTGACAGCTTCATTACCCACACGTAATGTGATTTCTTGCTCAAATACATCAATGAGAGCACGGCCCGTTCTCAGGAATCCTCGTCCAACAATGAGAGGAACCCGTGGATCGGCATCGAAATCAACAACTACAAAGTCAGTGGAAAATGGAACTTTCCTACTTTCACAAATACGTCCTCGGCAATGCCAAGAGGACAGGATATTGTACGATCTGCAAGCTCTAGAGTCATGCATGTAGGAGTAAGTTCCGGAAGAGAAAGTTTCTTCCATCTTGAATAAGGCATCGAGGTTGATGCTTGCACCAAGATCTGCTAAGGCAAAGCATTCAACCATTCCTGGAAATACACAAGGTAAGAGAAATTTTCCAGGATCTCCAAGCTTCTCTGGAAGCTTCTTCAGGATAACTGCTGAGCAGTTCTCGTTCAGAGGAGTTTTAGCCATTTCAAACAGTTTTTCCTTGTTGCTTAACATGTGTTTGAGAGTTGATGCAAACTTGGGAATCAGCATGATAGCATCCGCAAAGCTTATGTCAAAATGTAGTTCTTGGAAAATTTGAAAAAATTTGTCCATTTGATGACTGGCTTTTTCGCGGAGCTTTTGCTCATTCAAACGTGATGGGTAAGGAATAGAAGATTTGGATTTGGGATTTTCAGCGGGAGCTACGGAGGTTCAAAAACAACTCCTGGATTGGATTTGGGTTTCTGGACAACTTGAGGTTGGACATCGTTGGTACCTTCGTTATTAGTAGGAAGTTCTTTGTCCTTTGTAGTCTCAGGTTCACTTTCCACTACCTTCAGAAGAGAAGAAGAAGAAGAGGTAGTAGGAATAGCGGGTCCATTGTATGAAACACCACTTCTGGTTGTGATCGCCTTTGCATCGCCCCTCGGGTTAGCGATCGTGTTGCTCGGAAGTTTTCCTGAGCCCGAGGGTTGATCATTTAAAGACTTCTTTAGATCAGCGATCTGACTGACCAACAACCTGTTCATTTCATCTTGGGATTTCATGAATTGTTTAAATAACTCATCAGATGATGGTCCAGTTGGAACAATGGCTTGAGTTTGGTTAGGAAAATTCTGGCCTCTAATGTTTGGATTAGGGCCTTGATTTTGAAAATTTCCTTGATTAGGATTCACATTCCCATGAAATTGATTCCCTCGATTGAAATTGTTTTGATTAAGGTTTCCTTGATGTTGGAAACCTTGATTGGGTCCGGGATAGAAATTACCTTGGTTTTGATAACCTTGGTTCATTCTAGGTTGGTTTTGATTCCGGTTTTGTATATTAGGATTCTGGTTAAAACCGGGTGGTCCCTGATAAGTATTAGCACGGTAGTTTGGTTCATTTTGAGGACGGTATTGATTACCTCCTTGGTTTGAAGTACCGGCTATAGCATTGGCTTCAAATGGACTACCATCGGTGGCAGTACAGTTGTAGTATGCATGAGGGCCACCACAAGTAACACAGACCTCAACTTTCTTCACTTCACCATGTGATGGTGTTTGTGTGAAAGTGACTTTCTTTTGGTTAGCAAGAACCAAAGCCTGAACAATATCTGTGAGTTTGTCAATCTTAGCATCGGTGCTAGATGTACTCACAGGAGTAGAAGTAGAAGGTCCAGCATTAGACTGAGAATGATATGTCTTTGCTCGGAAAGGCGGACCGGGACTTGTTTTCTATGATTTGCAAGGCTTCTTTGGTGGTCTTGCTCAGGAAATTACCTCCCGCGGAGGCATTTAAAGAGTCTTGGTCAGCTTGGCTCAGACCATTGTAGAAAGTATCCATTTGCATTAACTCGGTAAAACCATGATGCGGACACTTGCGGAGCAATTCTTTGTAACGATCCCATGCCTCCCCGAATGATTCATCAAATCTTTGAGAAAATTTCATTATCTCATTCTTAAGACTTGTAGTTCGGGATGGAGGATAGAATTCGTTGACAAACTTAGTGACTAGATCTTCCCATGTCTCAATGGAACGAGGAGGACATACTTCTCATTGAGAAGTTGCTTAATGATGATCCATCATCAGCCCCTCACACTAGTGATTCAATTCCAGATGAGATTAATAACAATGAGATTGATCTGGAGGGAGATATTCTTCGTGAAAAGTTGTTAAATTAGGACACTTCTCCTCCACTCCCATCCAATGAACTTCATAACAAGGAAGTCAAATCAGTTGAGAAAACTGAAGAATTTCCTGAGGTTGAACTCAAAGACTTACCACCTCATCTCGAGTATGCATTTCTTGAAGGTGATGATAAATTACCTGTCATTATTGCTCGAGATTTGAGTAAAGATGAAAAAGCTGCTCTCATAAAGGTCTTGAAGTCGCACAAGCAAGCAATTGCTTGGAAACTCTCCGACATTAAGGGTATCAACCCTGAATTTTGTACTCACAAAATCTTGATGGAGGATGACTTCAAACCAGCAGTTCAACATCAGAGAAGGGTGAATCCTAAGATCCATGATGTTATCAAACAAGAGGTTCTCAAACTTCTTGATGCAGGATTAATTTACCCGATCTCAGATAGTCCTTGGGTTAGCCCAATTCATTGTGTTCCGAAAAAGGGGGCATAACTGTTGTCACAAATGAAGAAAACGAGTTAATTCCAACTCGGCTGGTTACGGGATGGCGTGTGTGTATTGACTATCGTAAGTTGAATGACGCCACCCGAAAAGACCATTTTCCTCTACCCTTCATGGACCAAATGCTTGAGAGATTAGCAGGGAACGAATACTATTGTTTCCTTGATGGTTTCTCAGGGTATTTTCAGATCCCCATTGATCCACAGGATCAAGAGAAGACCACATTCACCTGCCCATACGGAACTTTTGCCTATAGACGTATGCCTTTTGGCCTATGTAATGCTCCTGGCACGTTCCAACGATGTATGATGGCAATTTTCCACGACATGATCAGGGAAACAATGGAGGTGTTTATGGATGACTTCTCGGTCATTGGGGACTCGTTTCAAACATGTCTCTCCCATTTAGAAAAAATGCTCCAACGGTGTGAGGACACAAATCTTTGTCTAAATTGGGAGAAAAGCCACTTTATGGTCAAAGAAGGCATAGTCCTTGGCCATAAGATTTCGAAAAACGGGATTGAGGTAGATAGAGCAAAAGTCGATGTTATTGCTAAATTACCTCATCCTACTACCGTCAAAGGTATTAGGAGTTTTTTAGGTCATACCGGTTTTTATCGCAGATTCATACAAGATTTTTCTAAAATCACCCGGCCTATGACCCATCTTCTTGAAAAAGATGCTCCTTTTATCTTCTCACCTGAGTTCATCAAAGCTTTTGAAACATTAAAGAAAAAGCTTACTGAAGCACCCATTCTCGTTGCTCCCGACTGGGATTTGCCTTTTGAGCTCATGTGCGATGCAAGTGATTTTGCTATCGGTGCAGTCCTAGGGCAACGTAGATCCAAGCATTTTCAGCCTATCCACTACGCAAGTAAGACTATGACTGAAGCTCAAACCCATTACACTACTACAGAAAAAGAGCTACTAGCCGTGGTGTATGCGTTTGAGAAGTTTCGGCCATACTTAATCTTGACCAAATGCATGGTATATACGGATCACTCAGCTCTCAAATATCTCTTTGCAAAACAAGATGCAAAGCCGAGATTGCTCCGTTGGGTTCTCCTTCTACAAGAATTTGATATCATAATACGTGATAAAAAGGAGAGAACACGGCTGCGATCATCTGTCCCGATTAGAAAACCCTCACCAAGATGTTTTCGAGAAAAAGGAAATAAATGAAACATTTCCTCTCGAGACACTCAATGCAGTTTCTTTTCGTGGAAACTCTACCACCCCATGGTTTGATGACTTTGCAAATTACCATGCGGGTAACTTCATAGTGAAAGGGATGTCGACCCAACAGAAGAACAAATTCTTCAAGGATGTTAAACATTACTTCTGGGACGACCCCTACTTATTCAAAATCTGTGCGGATCAAGTCATCCGACGGTGTGTTTATGGACAAGAAGCTATGGACATTCTAAAAGCTTGCCATGCTTTGGACCCAGGGGGCCATCATAGTCCAAATTACACCGCCAAAAAGGTGTTTGATTCCGGGTTTTATTGGCCTACGATTTACAAGGATGCCCACGAATTTGTCAAAGTCTGTGACGCTTGTCAACGTCACGGAAATATCTCACAAAGAAATGAAATGCCGCAAAACGCCATTCAAGTGTGTGAGATATTTGACATCTGGGGCATTGACTTTATGGGGCCATTTCCATCATCTCGAGGAAACGAATACATACTTGTGGCTGTTGACTATTTGTCAAAATGGGTTGAAGCGAAAGCTTTACCTACCAATGATGCCCGAGTTGTTGTGAAATTCTTAAAATCTCTTTTTGCTAGGTTTGGAACTCCACGAGCTATAATTAGTGATCGTGGTACACATTTCTGTAATGACCAATTTGATCGTGTCATGCAAAAGTATGGTGTAACCCACCGTCTCTCTACTGCATACCACCCCCAAACAAGTGGGCAAGTGGAAGTCTCCAACCGAGGTATTAAAAGAATTTTAGAAAGGACAGTAGGCGAAAATCGTGCATCCTGGTCGGATAAACTGGATGACGCACTCTGGGCCTTCCGTACAGCTTATAAAACACCAATCGGGTGTACTCCATACAAGCTAGTGTACGGAAAGGCATGTCATCTTCCGATTGAGCTTGAGCACAAAGCATACTGGGCCTTGAAACATGCAAACTTCGATATTCAGACAGCTGGTGATCACAGAAAAGTTCAAATGAATGAATTAAATGAACTTCGTGATCAAGCATACGAGAACTCTTTGATCTACAAACAAAAGACAAAGAAGATTCATGACTCTAAAATCAAGAACCGCGTTTTCAACGTTGGTGATCGAGTCCTTCTTTTCAATTCAAGATTGAAGATATTCTCGGGAAAGCTCAAGTCCCGTTGGTCTGGTCCATTTACTGTTGCTAAGGTTTATCCTTATAGTACCATTGAGTTATCTCAGCCTGATGGTCCAAATTTTAAAGTGAATGGACATCGATTGAAGCATTATTTTGGAGAGGACATTCCACCTGTGGTTGTCCCGGATCTACAAACTTTCCCCATGAACCAATGAATGCGGGGATCGAGTCAAGCTAGTGACTCGGGAATCAAAAACAGTAGCACACACCATATGGGTTTTCACCCATATTTCTGACTTCTTTCTACTTTCTGCCACCCTAGTGTGGGGAGTTTCCCCATTGTTGTATATAAGTAAAAAAAAAAATGTGTATATATCAAAAATAAAATAATGGCCGTAGTATTTCCTTTTATGTTCTATGTTTCGGCATAACCGCCGGTACTTTGAATATTGAGGGCAATATTCATTTCTAAGTGTGGGGGGAATTCTCACGAATTTTATCATGTAATTATTCCACCCAATTCCCCAATTTTTGGCCAAAATTTTTTGAGTAAGTGTTTTCACTTACTCGGCAAATGGTAATCATCCGCCATGTCTAACCCACATAAGGATTGGCTAATCCAAGAGCAAACGGCTCTTGGTAAAGATATCTCAAATCCGTTGACGGCTTGCAATTTGCCCAAAATTGTATGGTGTTCAGCTCTCCATATCTTTAATTAGTGAAGAGTTGGCTAGCCCGCAAGTTTATGGCTTGTGGTAAAGGCAGTTGGAAAACCATAATTGGTAAATCGACTCACCAAAGATAATATTGATAATTTATCTAAGAGTTGGCTAGTCCAGAAGCAAACGGATTCCGGTAAAGACAAATCAAAACCGTTGAAAGCTGGTGATTTGCTCAAAATCATTTGGTTATCATTGTACCAAGGTTCTTACTTGAACTGAAACAACTGGCTACTCCAGAAGTAATGGCTTTTGGTAAAGAGATGAAATCCATTAATTTTTCTCAAATCATTGCTAGGGACTAGTAATATCTTAGTGTGGGGGATTGATGAGTGTCTAAATACTCATCATTTTTTATCTTGTTTAGAATGCCAAAACATCTGAAAACACTCCGAAATGCATCAAAATGATAAAAATATCACAAATAAGTGTTTTATGTGTTTTAAATGCAAAAATATCAAAATCAGATGAAAAACGTATCAAGTTTGCATAATTGGCAGTTTTAGTCCCCCAAGTTTCAAAAGTTGTCAAATTCAGTCCCTGGTAATTCAAAATAAAGAAAAATGTTACTCAAGGTCCCTGAAATATTCTAAGTTGTCAAAAATGGTCCTTGAATGAATCTTTGGTCAAATGGCAGAAAAGGTCCCTAAAGTTTGAAAAGTGTCATAAATAGTCCTTGGATTTATAAAAAAGTGAAAATTATTAAATGTGGTCCTTGTACTATTAAAGAATGGCAAGATTGGTCCTTGTGTGAACTTTGGAAAATTGACAGGTTTGGTCCCTCAAGTTTGCAGAATTTACATATTTGGTCCTTGTATTAATAACAAACCAAACGGACCCTTTCTTTGTTATTAACCCGACCAAATCAAAAAGAACCCCTAACAAATAACCTTGACCCCCCCCCCAAATGAACCCCCTGCCTATTATTAAAACGGTCAAAAATTCAAAACCCGCCCAAACCATAAATACTGTACATCCTCCTCTCCAATCTCTGCAAACCCAAAATCAAGGTGGTTTGTCCACCACCTCACCACTTTCCACCTTTCCACCTTATCCCCTAACAGCTGGTTACCAACTCCTAACACCTCCACAAAATCCAAGATTTCTTAATTAGAAAAACCTGCTCAAAGACATTTTGGCGCCAAAATTGCCATTTGTCAAAATTGATGATTTGGAATGATCCAACGGTTCAAGTGAGGTGGGATTGATTCAGAGGTGTCGACAAGACTTGAAAAGCTCAATATAAACAAGTTTGAAGCAATGTGAAGAAATAACTAGTGTAAATTTTAATTTCTTGTGTCGTTTTAGCTTACTTTTAAATTCCAGTGTAGCTTTAAGCTTTTAAGCTTTGTATTTCAAGTATTCAGTGTATAATAAAGCTTTTGTGATAACCAATTTCAGTGTTAAGTTTTAATTTCAGTGTATGTATTTTCAAAGTTCAAATTCTCAAAAATATTTGAATGTTGTTAAGTGGTTGTTATTAAGGACTGATAAGCCACATAAGCTCCTAGATAGCTTATTAAAGCTATTAGTAACCTTTAAAATCAGTTTAGAAGTAAAAAAGAAAAATCACCAAAAATACCAAATAAATTAGTTAAAAATAAAAAAGTCCATGGAAGTGAAGGTCAAAGCTGGAGTAGGGTTGATATTGGATGGCCTTGGTATAGAGCTTCTTGGGAAGCTATAGGGAGTATAATTTGGCCTTTGGTTCTCTGTTTTAAGATTGAACTCCAATTGTAAGCAGTTTTCTCATAATTTGCAATTTTTAATTTAAGTGTTCAAAGTATGTTAATTCTAGTTTAATATTGTCTAATTATAGTTAATATAAGTTAATTAATAGTTTTCTTGGCTCAAAAATCTATTTTGGTGTTTAAAGCTTCTTAACAGTCTCATTAAAGGGTGTTTGGATTTACTTAGGTATCTGTGTTAAAGGCTAATTGAGTTGTTGCTTATTGTTGTTATTTGTCACACTTGGTTCTAATAACCCACAGCAACAAAGAAAACCAGACCTCAATTGTTAAAAAAGTCAAAATAGTCTTTGATCATCTCTTGATCATTAACTGTTGGAATTTCATGTTTAATGATCATTCATTTATGTTTATAAGTTGTTAATATAGATCAAATCAGTCTTAATACACCTTAATATATCATAATCAGTGCTTAGGATCAATCCAAATTTCATTTTAGTCAACTTATTTGGTTTTATAAAAGTCAAAATTTCAGTATTAGTGGTTTTTGAATAAAATAGATTAATTTTTATAGGACTACACATTAGCTTTCAATATTTGAGCTTTTGAGATATCAAAATATAGTTGCTTAGCCTTAACCTAGTATTTTTTATAATTTCCAATTAGCTTATTTAACTGCTTAATTCTTAGCTTATTTCAAGTACCTTTTCAAAAATGTGCCCTGTGCACAGTTGAGTAGTCCATTTTGATAAGCTCACACAGAGCTTATTAGTTAGCCATAACTTATGTAATTTGGTTCTTTGGAAAGCTAACCTAGCTGACTTGAAGATCCAAGCTTAAGTTTTCACTTTGTAGCTTATTTAATAGGGCTGCAACAAGCTTTTTCTTTGTCCCATTTCTGTGTTACATATCTAATCAGTGGTTCATAAGCTTTTTCATAAGCTTGTCACAAGCTTATTAGTGGATCATAGAGTGTGAGCTTGGACTTTTTGTAAAGCCCACCAGCTCATCTTGACACCTCTGTTCTTGTTTTGAGCTTTTAAGCTTGTTTAAAAAGCTTATTTAGCTTGGGAAATTAGCTGCAGGACTGTTTGGTTACTTGAATTAGTATAAGTGCTTATTTGATTATTTAAAGTTTTTCAGTATGCTTGTTTGTGTCTTTTAGCTTAATTTGAGTAGCTTTAGCTTATTTATAACTTATTTCAGCTTTGGTTTCAGTTTATAAGCTTGTTTGAGCTTAAATTCATCAAAATAAGCTCATAAGCTTACTGTTGAGATTTTTAAGCTCTTAAATAGCTTATTTTTAGGTTTCAAAATTTTTGTTTTCATTAAAGTTACTTAATATCAATAGTATAATAGTTTTCAAAAATAAAAACCACAAAAACATCATTTTTAAATATAGTGATAGCGTTTATTTAATAGAAATTAGCTTTTTGATTTTTATTTTCAGCTTATTATTAAGCACATCTTGTTTTTATAATTTTCTTAGCTTTCTGTCATCATAAAGTATTTTTAGAAAAAGTTTCAGAATTTTCTCTGTTTTTTTAGTATTTATTAAAATTTTAAATAGTTAAAAAGTATTAAATAATTAATAAAAAAATAAATAAGAAATATAAAAAATATCTTTTTAGTTTTAAAATTAGTTTTATAATATTCTAGATTTTTCTAAGTTAAAATTTTATTTTTCCAGGTTAATTTTAGATTTTCTTTTATTTAAGTGTTTTATAAATAGTAATTAATTAATAATAAATAGATAAAAAGTGTAAAAAATATATTTTCAGTTTTAAAATAACTTTTATAATATTTTAGATTTTTCTAAGTCATAATTTCATTTTTCTAGCTTTATTTCACATTTTATCATATTTTAGGTTATTATTAAATAGTTAAAAAAAGTTTTTAATTAATAATAATTAAATAAATAGTTATAAAAATAATTTTAATTTTCCAATAATTTTCTTTTATTTTTAGGATTCCAAAAATATCATTTTCATATTTTTAGGTCTTTTATTTCTTAGAATTCACTTTTTATTTTGTACGCTTACGTATTTTAAACGTACGTATTTACGTTTGTCTAATTTGATTGTTGTGCTTAACAATTCTGTATCTAAATATCATTCCAATCAATCAGTAGTGTAGTTATCAATCAAAATCCTTACTGATCACTATCCTTAGTGATCATTCGACATCTGAAAGTTGTTGAAACACCATTCATCCTCCGTGGGACTTAACGACCCAGGAATCCACTATATTCCTCTTATCTTAATTGAATTGATTTCTGAGCTGTTTTAAGTTTATTACGGTTGACCATTCACAAGTGGTTAGCTTGTGTGATTAAACTTGACAGTTTGGACCCAATCAGAGCTTATGCGTGAGGTTTACTCAAAAGAGTGGACCTTATGCATAAGACTCACTGTTTACGCATATCATTCATAGGATACCCGTAGTCCCTTTGTAGAACCTTACGCGTAAAGGTTACGCGTAAGCTTACTCTTACGTGTAACTTTCTACGCGTAAGATGATCCTTATGCGTCGGAGTCCATTGTTAACCTTGATTCGGAATTTTTCAGGCGTAATAACCTGAAACAAATTCATCATAACACATACATTAACACATTATTCAATCCCTTTCATTTTCACATGTTATCACAATCATACATCGTTACGCGTAACACTTAAACCCTAAACATTCAAGAATTACGAATAAGAAATCCATCCATAGAAAATGCACGAAATTAATTCTGGGATGTCTTAGAGTCAATATGAATGTGTTGTACCAAGTTTTAACATCAAAAACCTTATGAATCAAAATTTCCCAATTCATACGAGTATAAACCTTAATTCTTAATTACTAAAAAGTTACTGTTTCTGGGCATGATTCAAGACTGATTTTGGTCAATTAAACATGTATTAAACATCATATGATCAACTAATTATCCAGAAACACTCTCATATGAAAAACCCTAAATCTACGCTTAAACCCTAATTCTTGAAACACTATTAAAACGTTTTCTGGTGGATTTTGAAGTTGGAAATGTTTATAACACTTGATTTTAAGCATTTTGACACAATAACTTTCATCATAAACACTTAATAATGATTTTGTGTTCATACGCATACGCGTAGAACACAAAATCATTCCTAACTCAAAATCTAACCGTTGGATGTTTATGAAATTAAAAACCAATGTTTATAATAACATAAAGATCATGAAAACACTTACAAAGTTGGAGTGTAAAGCACAGATTTGAAGATGAAATAATAGGCGTAGGATTGGTTGTTGGAGAATTAAATGAGTGAATTAAATGTGTAAGTAAGGTTGGTGGAGATATTTTGTTTAAAAATAGTTTAAGCTTTTGACAACTTTGGTCCCTCAACCTTAACCATTTTCATCCAACCCCCAAAACTTCCATTTTGGTTACGTAAAGCATGATATTTGGAAAGAAACTTGACGACACTCCCCCTCGACTTTAGAAATAATGAAATTTTACAAATTTGGGTCTGAGGAGTGTCAAAAACCAAGAAACGTGTACACCATTTTCAAAGATACTACCGGTATTAGGTAACATGCAAGTAGAAGGTTTTATGAAACAGAAAATATTTACTTTCTCCCCCTCAACACTTGATCGAAAAAATACTGAATTTTGAAAGAGTAAAGTGTTGACGGAAGATTTGTACTTGCAATGTTTGGTAGAAATATAGAAAGAAGATTATTTTTGGATTTTATCAGATTTTATATTTTTGTATTTTGTTTTTGATAAATATTTTCAAAAGAGATTTTGGTGTTTGACTGGTTTTAATATTTTTTTAAAAGTTCATCCAGTTCCTCTGGAGTCAAACACCGCATACCAATCCGGTGGACCAACTCAGTAAACCTACCAGGAGCTAAGGCTTTGGTGAGAAGGTCTGCCAGTTGATATTCAGTACCCACAAAGTATAATTCAACAGTACCCTTTTCCACATGCTCCTTGATGAAATGATATCGAAGATCGATGTGCTTTGATTTGGAATGTTGAATAGAGTTGCACGAGATCGCAATAGCACTTCGATTGTCGCAGTACATCGGGATTCTGTCAAATATGTAACCATAGTCTTTGGGTTGTGTTCTCATCCAAATGACTTGAGCACAACATGCTGACATGGCTACATATTCTGCTTCGGTTGATGACAGCGATGTACAATCCTGCTTCTTCGATTGCCATGACACCAGTTTATCACCAAGAAATTGTAGAGCACCTGAAGTACTTTTTCGAGAATCTAAGCAACCTGCATGATCAGCGTCTGAAAATGCGATTAGTTCAAAACCAGAATCCTTTGGATACTAGATCCCCAAGTTAATGGTTCCCTTTACGTATCGGAGGATTCTTTTAGCCTCAGACAGGTGGGTTTCAGTTGGTCTTGACTGATAACGGGAGCAAAGATATACAACAAATACAATGTCATGTCTACTGGCTGTTAGATACATGAGTGACCCAATAATACTTTGGTATTTGGTAGGGTCAACCAATTTCCCATGCAAATCAGCATCGAGTTTCTTGGTACGTGCCATTGGTGTGGCATAAGTGTCACAACTTGTCATTCCATGTTTGTTTAAAATTTCAAGAGCATATTTGGACTGACTTATAAAAATACCACGGGGTGATTGATGAACTTGTAGTCCTAGAAAGAACGTAAGTTCACCCATCATGAACATTTCAAAATGTTTCTTCATTAGTTTTGAAAAAGCGTTTGAGTACTTTTTGTGTGTTGACCCAAAAATGATGTCATCCACATAAATTTGAACTATTAAAATGTGTGCCCCGTGATATTGTATGAAAAGTGTTGGGTCGACCGATCCTTTAATGAAATTATTGGCAATTAGAAAGGATGATAACTTATCATACCACGCCCGAGGGGCTTGTTTGAGACCGTAGAGAGCCTTTTTCAGTCTGTAGACATGATTCGGGAACTCAAGATCAATGAATCCATCCAGCTGGCTAACATATACTGTTTCCTTCAGTTGACCATTCAGAAAGGCATTTTTAACATCCATTTGATAGACCATTATGTTCATGTGAGCCGCGAATGCCATAAAAATCCGAACAGCCTCAAGTCTAGCAATTGGCGCGAATATTTCCTCGAAATCAATTCCCTCTTGTTGACGATAACCCTTAGCCACCAATCGTGATTTATTCCGAATAATCGTACCATCAGCATCTAACTTGTTTTTCCAGATCTACTTAAGACCAATGACGTAGACTCCTGTAGGTTTTTCAACTAAATCCCATACTTCAAGACGTTTAAATTGGTTCAGTTCTTCTTACATGGATTCGATCCAGTTGTCATAAGTCATTGCTTCTTTAATGTTTTTGGGTTTAGATTGACAAACAGTGAGTGCATAAATGCAATGTTCACCGTCCATCTGAAGGCGTTGTCTAGTTACGACTGGTTGATTTGGGTTTCCAATAATGTTCACAAGAGGATGGTCTCTAGTCCAGTGATGTGTGGAGGGTTGGTGTTGATATACATTGTGCAGATTAGGGGGATTCAAATGGCTTGTAGATGATTCCGCAACATCAGAAGTTGCAGATTCATTAGCAAATGGGTTGAAGAACGCATTTGGATCATAATCTGCGGGTGTAGGTACTTCATGGTTCAGAAGATCATCAGCTGGTTCTGTGTCATTGGATGCAGTTTGTTCGAATGTTGTTGTAGAGTCAATTGGAGGTGCTTCAACAACAGAAGTTGTGGTTCTGTGTATCAGGTATAGGAGTATTATCAGGTTGAGCAGCGGAAACTGTAGATACATCTGGAGCACGTTGATCAATATCATCACTAAACAGAGGAGCAAATAGCTGTTCCATTTGATGACGAGTAAGTTGTAGGCTTGGTTCGGCAGATGATGGGGTTTGGGGGAATTTTAGACGGTTATGTCCGGGTTCCAAGCTGTTTTGCTCAGAAGCCATTTCTGTAAGTTCATCAAAATGAGCATGAATCGTTTCCATAATTTCCCTTGTACGACGATTCCAGATCCGGTATCCCTTGGAGTTTTCACAGTATCCCACGAAGACACCAATGTCAACTTTAGCTTTGAGCTTTCCAAAGTCATCACGATCATTGTTCGGGTAACATAGAGCACCAAATACATGAAGGTGTTTTAGATTAGGTTTGTGGTTATGGATAAGCTCATAAGGTGTTTTGTTGTGGCGTTTGGTTATCATTGAACGGTTTTGAGTGTAGCATGCAGTTGACACGGCTTCTGCCCACAAGTAATCTGGAAGTTTAGCATTTATCAACATCGTTCTTGCAGCTTCGACTAATGTACGGTTTCGTCTTTCAACAACTCCATTTTGTTCTGGTGTTCGTGCAATTGATGTTTGATGCTCAATTCCCACTTTCTCATAGTAATCTCGAAGAGTTTGATTCACAAATTCAGTTCCTTTATCTGTTCTGATTTGTCTGACTGTGTTCCGAAGTTGAACTTGTATTTTCGTGAGAAAGGTGATGATCATCTATGGAACTTGATCTTTACTTCGAAGAAAATAAACCCAAGTCCATCTTGAGTAATCATCGACAATTACCAAAATGTAGCATTTGCCATTAATCGTCTGCACACGCATCGGGCCACACAAATCCATGTGAAGAAGATGAAGCACATGCTGAGAGCTGTGTCCCACTTTTGAAGGAAAGTGAGCACGAGTGCTTTTTCCTTGTTCACAAGCTGAGCATAAATGATCTTTAGAATACTGAAATCTTGGGAGACCTTCAACTAGTTTGTATCGTGCAAGATTGGTTATGGTTTGAAAGTTTAAATGTGAGAGACGACGGTGCCACAGCCAAGATTTTGTAGATGTTGCTTTAGAAAGGAGACAGATGGGAGATGAAGCAGTCATGTCTTGCATGGAGATAGTATAAAGACTTGATGAACGAGTGCCAGACATGAGATTGTTTCCTTGTAGATCACGAATGAAGCAAGTTTTCTCCCTAAAAGCAACTTCTAAATCACCATCACAAAATTGACCGACTGAAAAGAGATTGTGACCGAGACCTTCCACATAATAAACCCTGCTTATTTCGATGTTCCCATTGATGTAATCTCCGTAGCCAATGATAGTTGCGAAGTGATCATTCCCAAACTTGACAATGCCGATGAACTTTGAAATAAAGTTTGATAACAGTTTAAGATTGCATGTCATGTGCCGGGAACATCCGCTATCAACAACCTAGAGGATGATCTGTATCACCTGCATTACACAAAGACGACACAGATGGAATAGAAGCAGATGTGGAACCCGATGTGTTAGAGGGTTCCGATGCAGTTATAGTTGAAACACATATGTTTATGATTTTAGGTATCCATTTAAAGCCAAGTGTATTATGTAAGCATTTTTGCCATCTCCAACTACTCTTAGCTTTGGTCTTAGTGAATGCACTAGGTGATAAGTTCTTCCTAGGTTTTGAAGGGGTTGCTATGGGTACATCAATGATCGTAGCAGAAACACTAGATGTTGGTTTTTACCTAGCACAGACTTAGAAGCATTAGTGGGCCTAGAGGTATTCCGTTTTCTGTTGTTCCACTTACGAGATAAGATAGCCTTGGCAACACATTTATCATGACAACCAGAGAACATACTTTTATGACAACCAACACAAGAAGCTTTAAACATAACATTTAAAGTACTTAAAGGTTCAGCATTGTTTACATCACTTTTTCCATTACATTTTTCAGTCGCAATATCTAAAGTGGAAGTAACATGAGTTTTATTCAAAATCCTAAGGTGTTGTTCTACTTCAGAGGTCTTTATTGTTCTTCTCTTACATTGCAACTTCCTATTCTTCCTTGATTTGCTCTTAAGCTGTGAAGTGCTAACGTTGGGAAAAGAGGCAACTATTCCTATATCAGTGGAAGGAAGCACATTAGTATCTTGTGTTTTGTCATTAGGTGTCCTAGTGTCATATTTAAGCGTTTTAGGTGCAAGAGTCTTTATGTTACTAGACTTGTCTTTTTCATACTTTCCTAGCTTTGCTTTCAACTCATTGGTCATTTGTAACAAATCTAGATTTTCTGAACGAATGTTTCCACTAATGTTTAAGACTTCTTTAGTGTATGCAAGATGATGATCAAGTTCTTGTGATGCCTCATCACGAGTCTTTTTGAGCAAATCAAATATGACACCATATTCGGTTTTGACTTTAGCAAGTTCTTGTTCATATTTTGAAATTTGACCTTTCAAAGACACATTTTCATCATCCAGTTGTTCTATTTTGGGACTGAAAGACTTTTCACGCAACTGGTTGATTTTGTTTTGCAAAACTAGTTCTCGATTTTGACACCATTGAAGACGACGTTTTGCATTGGAAAGTTCATTTATCAAACATTCATTTTCAGTTTTCAAAGACTCGATGTGAGACAAATTATCGTGATCCACAATAGAGTCAACAGAATCAACAGCAATATAATCGAATGCATATGCAACAGAATGCAATAACACAACATTTATGGTATCAACACATATAAGATCTTCCAAGAGTCGGTCAACATCTTTTCTTAGCAATTTTTTTTACGTTTAGTATTTGAAATCGATGTTTCTGTTTTCTCGAAAACTCTTTTCATAAGTCCAAGCTCCTTGTGAAAATCTCTTTCCCAATATAGTGCACAATTTTTCAAATTTCGGACATGAGGTAAAAGTCTTTTCTGAAAAATATCTCTTTGTTCTCGCGAAAGAGGCGATTGAAAATGTTCAACTTTTATTTCAGAATTGAGTTCGATTTCACGTTCCAAAAGTTTGATGTTTGACTTGATAATTTCAAAGTATTTAAGAACTTAACAAGTTTCAGATTTTGTTTTAACTTCACTGATTGAAGGTAAAGGACCATTAATTTATGCACCATTGTGTTGGGGACCAACATTCGCAGACTCAGAAATTGGTGTGATAACCCAAGGTGTGTTAGATTTATCCTATTGTTCGACGAAAGTTATGGCTTTAGAATAGTTAAATGGTTTGTTATAAACAACATTTTCCATTTTTCGACCGACTCTCGTCGTCTGCATCGAATTCCTCCATACGATTATATTCAACAACACTCATAATTGAGTCATCAATTCTATGTTCCGCACTGTAAACTTGAGGATTTGGTTTGAATGCTCTATTTGAAAAATGTGGTTTGTAATCAGCAAGAATTGGTCCATATCCATTTGAATTTGGTTTAAGGTAAACTTTTCAATTGTTGTGATTGACTCACCGTGTTTGTAAACAACATTTTGAAATTCTTTGATTTTGTTTTGTAAGTCGACAATTTCTTCAAGATAGTCATCTATTTCTTTCCTTGAATGCTTTTTGTACTCACAGAACTATTTTCGACAAGTTAACAACTCAGACTTGGCTTTTTGAGTTTCCGAAGTGAGAGCGTTAAGTTGTTGTTTATGATCATATTTTAGTTGTTCTATTTGAGACAATAAAGCATTCTTGGATGCAACTAGATCACATATCTGTTTTTCCAAAGATTTCTAATTTTGGTATGATTTAGCAAATGCGACTTCAAAACCTTTTTCATGTTTCTCTTGAGTTTGAAAAATGTTGAGTTGGAGCTTTAAGCATTCATTATTCTTAGTCAACAGTGCATTTTTATCCTTTAATTGCTTATTGATGTTAGAGCATGTTTCCAGTCGAGATTTTTGGTCCGTAATTAAGTTGGTCAAGAGCTCAAGATCTGGATTAGACAAAGGTTCAGCTTGTTCAACATGAGCCTCAACATGATCATTATTTAGATCCTCAAATATAACCACAGAGTCAACTTGAGTATCAATATGAACCATAAAGTCATCTTGATCGTCAAATATAACTACTGGATCCATTTGAGGTTCATCAGAATGAGATGTAGAAGGTTCATGTTGAACATTCTGATCCTCGTCGGATGCAGATGTTGGCGGAGATATCAGATCAGAAATGAATATAGTTTGATCCGGTACCTGAGACAAGCCATCAGTGTCATACACTAGGCCTGTATCACTCATGTGGAGTGCTTGCATATTTTCCATTAACATCACTGCTGCATTAGCCTGCAAGTCCTCCATGTCATCATCAGAATCAGCATTAGCCATGAAGCTCTGTTCCTTGTTGGTAAGAGTTCCACCAGCTTCATCTTTGAGAGACAAGAGTAAAGCCTCTTTGTGATAAGCGCTGCCTCTTGTCCTCGGCTTGGGCATGCATTAGCCAGATGACCCTTCTCATTACAGTTATAACAACGAAGACCATTAACCCCATTCTGAGCATTTCCCTGTTCAACCACTTGAGCCCTTTGCTGTGGAGCAGCCATGTTATTCATTCCATTAAACCCTTTGACCACTACCCATTTGACGACCAGAACCACGATTCTGAACTTCAACTCTTCCATTGTTAACAACAGCTTGATTGCGAGTGTTGGATGAGGTTCGAATGCGATTGTTGGATTTGTTAACAAAGCGACCAAAGGCTCTAGCAATCATGACAAATCCTTCATTCAATGCATCGAAGGCCGCAGTATCCTCATCTGGAGTTTCACTGTATAGTGCTGAATCAGTATTGTTGTTGTAGGGGACCAGTTGAGTTTCTTGTGATTGTTGCTGTGATGGATCATATGGTGTGATTTGAGCAGTTGGTTTTGGAGGGTTTGTGAAGATAGTTTGTAAGGTTGGAAATTGAGGATAACATGCTTGAGCCCACAAAGCAAGATTCTGATTATCCGGGAGTAAAGGTGATGCGGGGGCTCTACGAATGATTCTCTCTCTGTCAACTTCTTTTTGGTGAGACTTCAAATAGTTGTACAAAAATTCGTATGTAGCATGATGAAGATTCTTCGCTTGACGGATGAAGATAACATACTTTTCCCAATCAGGACCAAGACTACTAAGGAACTTAGTGTTGACAGCAATTCTTGGCATTATAATGTTATGTTTTTCCAAGTCATTGATGATGTCTGAGAATTGATGATCATATGACTCTAATGTCTCCCCTGGTTCAATCATGAAGTGTTCATATGCTAAGTAAATTTTGGATTCCATGTCTTCTCGATTGAGTTATGTGCATTCCATTAGAAGATGAATGTGCTCCCACATTGCTTTAGCAGTCTTTTGAGCATCAACACTACGAAGTATCGGATTGGGTAAACCCAAGAGGATATATTGCATAGCAATTTCGTCAGCTTCTAAGTGAAGAAGTTGATCAGTAGTGAGTTGATCAATGGTAGCAACATCGATGACATCATCTCTTGGTGGATTAGCATTCGGATCTCCGGGTACAGTGATAGTAGGCATCTGAAATGGACCTTCAAGGATGACCTTCTTCAAGAATTTTCCATGTGGCTTCTTTAGATCACAAAACCTAAAGAACCTGATCACCCATTGATCATAGTTTCCGGGAGTGAGCATTGGAGGTCTATCAAGTGATCCAGCTTCATGAATAGACTGTTGGATACTTAAAGCTTCACACATTTTTGCAAACTAAGTCGGTTCCTTTATAGTAGACGTAGATGGATGCTGATTTTGAAAGTTTGTGTAGGGTTGTACTTGTATAGTAGGGGGTGGTTGAATCTTTTGCGGTGGAATTGCTCCTTGAGGATAGTACATGGGAGATGGTTGTTGAATTTGTTGTTGACGAAGTTGTTGATAATATTGTTGTTGTTGTTGTTGTTGAGGATACTCATGAGGAAAGTAGCTAGAGTATGGTGGTTGAGACATCTTGAAACTTGTGTTGATGATGGATCTTTGTAGTCGAATGAAACTTTGTTGATGAAGTGTCCTTATGCGTAGAAAACCAGCTTATGCAAAGAAAACAGCTTATGCGTAAAAATACCAACTTACGCGTAAGAATGGCTTACGCGTAGGAATAGCTTACGCGTAGGAATGAAAAACACTTAGCTTAGGCGTAGAATAAAGGCTTAGTAGTAGAATGCTTATGCGTAAGATTAGCTTAGGCGTAAGACTAGCTTAGGCATAAGAAAATGCTTAGGCAGAAAGTATTCTACGCGTAAGTTTTAGCTTAGGCGTAAAACCAGGGTTTTTGCCTAAAAATCCTTTACACTTATTCCAGTGTAAAAGATATCCAAAGTCGAAGTGTTTTCAGGCTTATCCAAGCAAGAAAACACTGAGTAATCAAGTCCACTGAAGATCAAGCGAGGACGAGCGTATGCGTAGGATTAGGGTTTTAATAAGCGTAGGAATAGCCAAACTTTGCCAAAATGTAATTTTCTGCCCAAAAGAGTTTCTAAACCAGATGTTTATGATGAAAAAGCTTCAATATCACTAAAATAATACAAAAGTGTGAAACTTGATGATTCAAGACGCTTATACACCTTACGCGTAGAACGAACTACACGACTTAAACCAAGCTTAAAAACAAAGAAATACACGTTAAGTTTTAAACTTCTAGCCAAAAACTTAAACTTTATCACCAAATAACGTTTAAAGTACAAGAATCTTGAGTTTTAAAGTGAAAAAAGTAAAGCTTTTAAGCGTTTGAAGATTTGTGTACCAAACCTTACGCGTATAAACTTAAAACTTCAAAAGCAAAATCGTTTCACCCAACTATTTGGCGAATGATACCACTGTTAGGTTCCTATATTGTAACACAAGCATCAATATGTAAGAAAGATAGATAAGATAGAGCGGATGAACACACAATCACACACACGAATATAAAGAGAGAAAGTTTATGCGTAGGTATTATGATAATGTGAACAACCAACTCCCAAATGGGAGTTTACAAGATTATTTATAGGGGAAGGAGCTAGGGCAACACTACTAACTCCCTTCCCTTCTTATGGGCTTGAGCCAAGGCTCATGGGCTTTCTACATAAGCCTTGCCATGATTACAAACATAAAAGCCTAATTAAGCAACCTATTACATATTAATTACAAACACTTGAATTATAGTTTAGGAGTGATTCCAACAACTACCCTAAAATTTTTACTACTTAGAAATTTTTTATATAACAAATTTTATTTATCAAAGATATATCTAGCGATTTTCTTGATAAAAAAAATGTTTGCGAAAATCTCTCAATGTGACAAAGCAAGCCCAATATTCATATACTTTAGACATACGTACGATTTTATAAAAATATTGAAGTTTAATGGATATATAATTTTTAATAAAAGAACTTTCAAAATCTACCCTTAACCTATCAAATAAGTTTAAAAATTATCATAAAATTTGTTTAAATTACAGGGAACAAAGTCGTACAACTCTATGAAAGTTTCAATTTTATATATATAGCAAGGTCGATTTTGATATTTTTTTTGACATATGTACAAATTAAAAATATATATATTGAAGTTTATTATATATTTAAAAAAAAAAAAAAAAAAAACATAGTGATTTCTCTAATATAAGCATAACTTTTTATTTGTTGATTACCAATGTAGGTTGTATTTACTGATTTTGCCGTATTCTACTTATAGCCATGAGAAAACAATAACCAGAATACACAAAAATAACGTAACACTATTTTGACGAGAAATGGTCAGCTCCGCCGCAACGCGACGGGCGCAACCCACCTCGTTAGTAATAAAGAGTCATGTTAATGACCACTTCAAATGATCTAAATGCTCCTATTTATACCGTCATAATCAATGGTTATGTATAATGCTATCATGGCAAAATAATTTTTTAATGTTGTGCCATTTATCAAATTTTAGCCGTTCAAAAACAAAATATTTTGAACAATTTTTAATAAAGTTTTCACTTAAGACTTAAGTGACTAATGACTAGTCTACTCCGTGAAGAAGGATGGATGCATGCATATCTTCTATTTAAGCAGTGGCCCATACAAACATTCCAACTACAAACACACTTAATTATTTTGAACAATCTACAAACATACTCTTCCAAAATTTTAGTTTTGTTTCCATCCATGTCTCATCACATGGAACAGTTTGAACACCTAAAAATAAAATTAGAAGCTTTGAAATTAGCAACAAACAACTTCTCCGATGCAAGTTCCATCGGAAAGGGAGGATTTGGAAGAGTGTACAAGGGAAAACTTGCCCATTCTCAAGGGCAAAAGATGGTCGCTATTAAGCGTTTGGATAGTAGAAATGGGCAAGGAGATGTTGAGTTTTGGAATGAGATCAGAATACTTTCCCATTACCAACATGAAAATATTGTGTCTCTTTTAGGGTATTGCGACGAGTCTGGTGAAAAGATCCTCGTGTATGAATACGAGACTAAAGGAAGCCTTGAACGATATCTCAACAATCATACGCTAACATGGGTTCAACGACTTAGGATATCCATTGGAGTAGCTCGTGGACTCGCGTGCCTTCATAGCGAAGACGGGCCGCTACAAAGAGTATTGCACTGTGATATCAAAAGTCCCAACATCCTACTGGATGAAAATTGGAAAGCCAAAATCTCAGATTTCGGCCTTTCCAATATTGGTAAGGCTAATCAACAAATGTCCATTGTTGTAACACATCTTGCTGGCACTCCTGGGTATGTGGATCCGATTTTCCTACATACAGGATATTTATCAAAAGAGTCAGACGTTTACTCTCTCGGTGCTATGTTTTGTGAATTATTGTGTGGGGAGGTGTCTATGGTCGGGAACGATAAGCGGGCGCATTTGTTAGAATTGGTGAAAGAATCCTATGAGCAAAACAGAATAGAGGAAATCATTTTTGGTAGTATAAAAGATCAAATAAATCCAACTTCTTTAGGGATGTTCGCTACCATTGCTTATCAATGTTTGAAGGAAGACCGTGAAGAACGTCCATTAGCGATCCACATCGTGAGAGCACTAGAAGCTGCACTTCAATGTCAAGTAAGCTTATATCAGTTTTCTTTGGTGCTAAACTAAATCTGTTTTCTTCGGATTGACTATTTAATCTTATTGGATGAAAATTTTCAGATGAATAACATTAAGTTTTCGGAGCAGCCCATTGGAGAATTGAATGTGAAAATTATAAAAGCAATAGATCTTAAAAGGGTATTCTGGGTGTTTTCTCCCAGCACATATGTGAATCTGAGACTAACCAAAGACGATGAGGATGTTACATCCAAAAAAACCAAGGTGGTAGATCAAGATGTGAATCCTGAATGGAATGAAGAATTCAATCTACTTGTGAAAAATCTTGATATGCAAGCTTTAGAAATTGTTGTTAGCCAGGACCAAAAGGTATGTTTTCAGGAACCGAACCTAGTAATTTCTTTAAAGGAATAAATTACAGAGTTAAAGTTAGATCCCATTTATATTTCTTATTGTGGTTTAATAGTATTTGTTATCATATCAAATGATAAGTATTATTGTTACAAATTAGTATATATGACTTGGTGAAACTAAAGGCATGACACTCTTTGCTATGCAGGACGAGAGTACTAATGAACAGTGGATAAATGTTGTCCCATTGAAACATTTTCGTCCTGAAGAGCGGGAGACTTGTAGTCTTGATCTCTTCAAGAACATGTATTCACAAAACAGCAAGTCATATGGCCAAATCAAGGTTGAAATAACGTTCAAACCATTTGGTGGTTTAGTACGAAAGATTAATGAGGGCGGAGGTTGCCTAGTTGTCACAATCCATGAAGGCCAAAATCTCGATAAAAAAAAACACATCGTTTATTTGAAGTTAGATGGTGATAGTAGCAGACATGAGTTTATAAAACAGACTATGGTTTGTGTTTTTTATTAACTATAGCGAGTTTAATGATACTATTTGGTGCAAAAATCTTACACTAATTCAATTTGGATTTTGCAGCATGCGAACAAGAGTAAAAATCCGGTATGGAATGAAAAGTTTGAGTTCACATTCGACAAGCCACCAACCGATAGAATTTTGACTTTGTATGTCTATGGTTCTTCTTCGTGGTTGGAATCCTTCACGGGTTGGAATGACTTTACTGGAAGGTTAGTTAATTATCTTCGATCCCTAACATTCTATATTAGTTTTCAAGGATTTGCTGTACCTGAATATGATGTTTGTTTCACTTAACTAGTAAGAATTACGTCGAAATAAGCCTTGCGGAAATCGTGAACCAAAAACGTACGAACAAGATTTACAAGCTTACAAGTTCAAAGAATAGTAATGCTGGTCTGCAAGTGGAGATGGAATGGCGATCTTTAGCTAGAATGCCTCAGTAACAATAACTATTATTTGGTGCGAAGTGTTACCCAAGTTTAAGTTTACATTTTCGTACGATTTAGGATGAGAGAATGTCAATTCTGATCGTATTCAATTCATTATATTGTAAAACATGACAATGTAGTTTATAGTTCTTTCTCATTCTAATCTATTGATATTGTACGGTAATGAATGTTTTTATTGAAAAAGTTATTTCAACAAGTAACTAGTTGCTTCTTCACTGTATAATAGTAGTAAGTTATTTCTTATATCAAAAGATTCGAAGTTGGTGTCAGATACTGGTAAACAACGAATGAGAAATGATACATGGAACAGGGCCTCTGCTAATATGTTACTCAGGCAAAACTTCATGGACATAACGTAAATCATTTTTCAGTTTTTTTATTTGGGCCTTAATAGTGAAAGGATGTCCACATGCCCAATTATAGACTTGAAACTCTAACGGCCCGTTTGGTTGATGGGTGTCAAAGGAATTGAATGATAGAAAACAAATTATAAGTGTTTGGTTGTCATGTGTGCCTCACAAATTGGGAATTACTCAATCAAAATAGGATAAGGATACTCTCATGTTCATTTGAACATGAGAGGTTATATTGTGTTTTACTCCGTATTTGATTATACATTTGAATTAAAATAAAATTAGGGCCCGTTTGGTTAGTAAACGAGATTGGTATCGGATTTAGATTTAGAAAATGTGCGATAGAAAAAGATGATATAGAAAATATATAATAATATAATAAAATATATATTTTATAATATATTAATGTAATTGATTGTACCAATTATAATAAAATAATATTATAAATAAAAAGAAATAATGAGACATCAAAAATTGTGTGGTGGAGAATTTTAGATATTGAATGATATGATCAAAAGATGATAGTAGATGTGGGATTCAATCTATCATTCAAAAACGTGGGACCAGGGAATCAAATTAATACCAAACATATTATTTTATGCTTCTTTTATTCTATACCCACTAAAACCCGCATACCAAAAGGGCCCTTAATGATTTGCAATAATGACAATATACAATCATATGAAACACAACATAATATCTCATGTTCAAATGAACATGAGAGGATCTTTATGCATCAAAATATGATAGATCTTATTTCTATGTATATTAATAGGTATAAAAAAAACATGGATTTGATATTTTGCACACTTTTTCATGTGGGTCACCCCACTAATGTCTATCTCTCTCTTTTTCTATATTAAAATTTAAATATAAAATCTTTATTAAATAAAGACTAAAATACGTTTCGCGTTGGGACAAATCTGGGCATTATCATCATCACAGGTCCAAAATATGGCCTTTATATGCCAAACTAGTCCCTTGACAAAGTCAATGTCTGATTTTTGTTTTATAGTCGAGGGTATTTTAGTCCATACACACTTATACTTTGATAACACATTTATATTTTATCCCTTCATCTTTCATCCTCGTCATCATCTCCCCAAATCATTCATCTCCCCAAATCATCATCTCCCCAACATGATCCTGGTCATCATCTCCACAGTACGCAATACATACATACATACATACAAAACTAGCTAAAGCTAAAGCTAGTATTTATTTGTTTCTTTGTAACTGAAGAAGAAATTGCATGCTCCAAACATGGTAATTATACCTTCTTACAATTATACCTTCATACATACAATTATTATCACTTTTTAAGAATGTAAGAACAGTTGCAGATCATGGGTATAATTATTTTATATGTAAGAAACAAATAAATACTAGCTTTAGCTTTAGCTTTAACTATTTTATATGTTAAAAAGGAGGTCAGCATACATACTCCGTATTATATTTGTATATGACCTAATGAGTAATGATAAATGCTTTTGGTCAATTTTATTTTACTAACGGTGAACCTGTTGTTGAATCTGCAGCCTGAGAGTCAGTTGGCCTCAAGAACCAAGTAGAACCGAGCTTTAATTCAAGGGGACATCTTCATGAGTGGGATTTATAGTTTGTTGGTAGAAGGAAATCTGTTTTTGTTTTCGTTTTGTTATCTCAAAACCATCTGTTTCCATTTTCAAAGATTTTATCTTGTGTTCGATTATGAGGTGATCTTGCTTTATGAATCTAAATACTAATCGAAACTTGTTTCATCAAGTGTTGAAATGCTCGATTCTGATATGGTTAACATCTTTTGCTGATTGACCGACTATATGTTTGTTTATGCTATCTGTGAACTGTTACCTCCAAAAGAAAATCGATTCTGATGTCTAAAATCTAAATAATAACTGCAAGAAGATTGAAATATTATCCAGGTTGATTTAAACAGGTATATTTTGTCCAAATAAGTTGTTTTGTAAGCTAGTTTCTCCAAACTTGTATTGTAACTACTTAGTTGTCGGCTGATCTGAAAGCAAAAAAAAGTTGTATACCAAGGTCATAGACACTTAAAACACTGGTTATATAGAAAGAATCAGTGAAATGGGTCGTGTTCGATTTGAGGTTGTGTCTTTCTCAAGTTAGATCTGTTTTATGATGTGTAGCAATATAATGCATCTTTATTTCGGGTTGCTTAAAGGACAAAACATTACAGTTGATGACATAAGTAACCATTCTCTTAATGTTAGTCTAGTCTTGACAGCAATATCAGAGGTTCGTTGACGACTGCCAAAAGAACCTTAATACTTGTGTAAGACTGTAAGAACAGATTGTAACAACCGAAGAAACAAATAAATAATTGTATGTATGATTACCAAGTTTGGAGCATGCAATTTCTTCTTCAGTTACAAAGAAATAAATAAATACTAGCTTTAGCTTTAGCTAGTTTTGTATGTATGTATGTATTGAGTACTGGGGAGATGATGATTTGGGGAGATGATGACCAGGATGATGTTGGGGAGATGATGATTTGGGGAGATGAATGATTTGGGAAGATGATGACGAGGATGAAAGATGAAGGGATAAAATATAAATATGTTATCAAAGTATAAATGTGTATGGACTAAAATACCCTCGACTACAAAACAAAAATCAGACATTGGCTTTGTCAAGGGACTAGTTTGGCATATAAAGGTCATGTTTTGGACCTGTGGCGATGATAATGCCCAGGTTTGTCCCAACACGAAGCAGATTGACAAGTTTAGAGACCAACCATGTATTTTAGTCTTAAATAAATAAATAAATTACTTTATATTAAATTATAATTTTCTTTTATATAAATAATTTATTTTTTCCTTCCTCCCTTTCTTTCAATTTATACCAAATCCAAATCTTATTCTAAACCCATCATCATATCAAACGGGCCTTAAATATGTTCATTGTGTCTATAAAACCACTGTAAGACTACACCAAAAATGTCTAATTATACAATCTTTATACACGTTTTCAAAAGGCTGTAGTAAAAATAAATTTCTTTGCAATCTAAAATGTGCACAAATTTGTTACATTATATGCTTGGAGAACTTTAAAAATCATAACATTGTTCCCAAGGGTTTTGTACCGATTTAGTACGTGAACTAAAAAGTGATTGATTATTTGTAACAGTTAAAGTATCTCCAATATAAGCATTAAATGTATTTTTTGCACTAAAATAGTGCAAAATATATCAAAATCCCTCTCCAATGTAGACAATAAACCTTGCTCTAAAATATTGCAATGAATAGTAATCAAGCAAAAAACACTGTATTTAGTGCAATAGTATTCATTGCACTAAACACTATTATTTGATTTAAAAGGTTATTACTTCTACTAGTCCTTTGATGATTCACATATATAATAAAAGTAATGCATGCAAAATATATTTTTGATATGTACTCATTAACACGATCAAAATGAACCCGATGTTAATACATTTTAGTTTATCTTATTTATTTATTTATTTATTTGGGTAAAAGGTTAAAGACCCGGTAAATATATTACTCCAAAAAATGTTTAAGTGCAAAGGATATGGGTGAATCCCATATCTCAGCCCGTTACATAGGCGTAAAAGCTTACATAACAATATACTTCCTATTCTCTAAATAAGAAAATAAACCACTACTCAAAAGACAACATTAGACTACTATGGAAACAAAATTATTCTTACCAAGGCCTTGGAGCTTGATACCATACGTGTCATATAAAGCATCCAAATTTCTTGAAAAATTGTAGACCTGATCCACATAGTCATCATAATCATTTTCACGATCATAACCACCACCAAATAGGTTCATTGACTCATCAAAAGTGTTCACAACCTCCTATTCATCACTTTCAGAATCAAAAATTTCTCCCACCTTAGAGAATTGGTTAACCCTCTTAGTAGAAGAAATATCCGAAAGATCCATTTTAATAGGATTACCATCATCATTCACAAGAGTAGCTTTCCCATCAATAAGAAGCTTTTCAAGATCCTTAGTTTTTTCAACAATAGGGGTAGGACCAACTTCATTGGCATCCATTGAATCACTCACAAGTGGTTCATGCAATGTATTACTATTCTTTGGAGACTCATTCTTATTTTCTTCCATTGTACTACTATCATTCATATCCTTATTCACTTCCTTAGTAGAAATACCAGAGTCATCAGCATCATCCATACTAAGAGCATCAAATTTATTGGATGTAGCAACCTTCGTTTCACTCGTACTAGGCACATCAGCAGCCTTTTTCTTAGTGGCATCGACTTGTTTAGGTTCAACAGGAGGCTTTTTAGGTTGATATTTATTTATTGTAAAATTATGTATATTATTTCTTGTTTTAAAAAACGGAGCTGAATTAGAACAATTTAATGGGCTTTGAAATCTTTTGCTTAATTTTGTTCCATCATCTCTTATTGATTGCTGGGAATTTGTTTTAACCTCTTCCAAACAGGACACAGTTTCTTCGATGAGGAAACATATTGAAAAGGCTATCTTATTATCAGATGTTGAGGAAATCCGCTGAAACAACCTTATCCCTATAAAGATTAATATTCTTACTTGGAGATTGATTTTGGACCGAATTCCTACTCGGTGTAACCTAGATAAAAGAGGGATTGAGTTAGACTCATTACGTTGCCCGGTATGTGATGATGCTCTCGAAATGTCACAACACCTCCTGGTGGATTGCGTGGTTGCTAAATATGCTTGGGTTATGGTTTGTAAATGGTGGGGACTTGTTGACTACCCAAAAGATCTCCACTCCTTGATTTCATGGGCTGATTCCATCACTTTTCCTTCCAAAACTGGTCAATACTTTGATGCAGTCGTTCAAACTACTCTTTCGTCCATATGGCACTTTAGGAACAGGTTATGCTTTGACATGAAGCCTCCGAGGAAGGACACAATAGGCGATGATATCAAGCTTCTCTCTCATTTGTGGATCTCTCATAGAAGTAGGAATTTTCAATTTTGTTGGCTTGACTGGATAATTGATCCGGTTAATGTTTGTTCCAAATTGTAAATCTTTTTCCCGTTTTCTAGCAGCTTGCTAGTTTAATAAAAATCGGCGTTCAAAAAAAATATTTAGTGCAAGATTTAGTACTAACACATTGGAGTAAAACTTTTTTAGTGCAAGCATATTCTTTTTTTGGGTAAAATGTCAAAGACCCGGTAAATATATAACTCAAAAAACGTTTAACTACAAAGGATATGGGTGGATTCCATATCCCAGCCCATTACATAGGCGAAAAAGCTTACATAACAAGATACTTCCTATTCTCTAGACAAGAAAATAAACCACTACACAAAAAACATTACTCTCCTATGAGAACAAAATTACTTCCTACCAAGGCCTTGGAGCTTGATATCATACATGTCATAAAGAGCATCCAAATTCTCTGAAAGATCGTAAACCTGATCCGCATAGTCATCATAATCATAGTTATTATAATTATCTTCACAATCATGACCATCACCAAATAGGTTTACTGAACACTAAAAATTGGAGATGCTCTTAATGCAAGCTGCCACAACACTAAAAATTGACTTGAAAAACAAACATTGCCCAATTTGAACTCTATGATTAAATAGATAAATTTGAAAATCGTGAGCTTGAATGAATGCTTTTAATCTTTGATGTCGAGAAGACAGTGACAACTATAACGAGGGCGTACATATGTTGACGCGGACCTGGTGAACTGGAAGTGAACTTGCAACTTCCAAGCTTTGAATTTAAGTTCCCGTCAATACAAAGTCTTTGCATCTTTGATTTAAAAAAAGAAGTGTACTAGTAGCAATAAAACAAATGAGTCATACCTAATGTGATGTTTATTTAATATGTTATTTAAGTTCCCCTAGACCAATTTCATGCAAAAAGTCATCAAAGACATCCTTCTCGAAACGATCTTGATTATGTAGTTCTTCAACGTTGTCATCCTCAATTTGTCTTCATCGATGTTCTAATTAATCATTTTTGTGTCAGTAAACTACTTATATTTCTAAATCGAAAACAAAATCCTGTTAACTCTCCAACTAATAGCACATTTAAAACTCCCAATCATCATTTCTACTTTCAATATTTATGTTAGTCATTTTACAAATTGCATACTTAAACTGGTTAGCATATTAACCTGTTTAACCCCACTCCAGGTTCAAAGCCTAAAGGGTTAAGTGAGTTGATCTGTTGTTTACCCGAACCTGTTTATCCTTAAGCAAACATATTTATTTTCATGCCGATATTTTTGTGTCGTTGTTTCGTGTCAAGAATTACCACCTGATAAACCCGCTACTTTCATGATTAATTTCATATATTCTCAAAATGCAATCATTTAATAAATAATGTACAATGTTTTTAAACAATGTTTGTGTATATATTAAATTTCCAAACATAAGAAGAAATATGAAATTGCCCCTTAAAGTGTATCTCCCCCCGCCTCGCGATTATAATAACCTGTTTTAGAAAGTGTTATTTCACGTCACAAAAACAAAAGTTTTGAAATAGGACAGCGATATGTTGCTTATTGTCCAATAAACTACTCGAGCTACGAAAATACATAGCTGGAAATATATATTTTTTACAACTAACAAATGAAAATCTACGTGAAATGGAAATATATATAGCGATACCACTCTGGAGCTTTTAATTTGTGCATACCTTTTCACTTCATCCATTAAAATAATGGCTCACATAGTACAGTTTGAACACCTTAAGATACCACTAGAAGATATAAAAGCAGCAACCGACAACTTTGCCTATGACAATTGTATCGGGCAAGGAGGATTCGGGAAAGTTTACATGGGAAAAATCATCCACAGTGCCAAGGGTGAGGTGGTGGTTGCTTTAAAGCGTTTAGATCCTAAATTTGGGCAAGGAAATCCCGAGTTTTGGAAGGAGATCATGATGCTTTCATATTATAGACATGAAAATATTGTTTCTCTGTTAGGGTTTTGTGATGATTCGGGTGAGAAAATCCTGGTGTATGAATATGCATCTAAGAGAAGTCTCGACCTATATCTGGCCAACAAGGATCTAAACTGGGTCCAACGCCTTAAGATATGCTTAGGGGCTGCTCGTGGACTCGAGTATCTTCATGCTCCTGCTGAGACCCAGCTCAGAGTATTGCACCGCGATATTAAAAGTTCGAATATCCTATTAGACAAAAACTGGAATGCGAAGATCTCAGATTTTGGCCTCTCCAAGTTTGGTCCTGCAAACAAATATTTCACATATCTTGTCTCCAATGCTGTAGGCACGCTTGGTTATTGTGATCCGCTATATGGAGAAACAGGATTTTTAACAAAGGAGTCGGATGTTTACTCCTTCGGTGTCGTGCTATTTGAAATATTGTGTGGGAGGTTGTGTATGGACAACAAAGACAAGCATCGGTCATTAGTAGGATTGGCACGAGAATCCTACGAAAAAAACATTATAGATAAAATTATTTTCGATAGTATTAAGGATGATATAAATCCCGATTCTTTGAAGGTGTTTACGGAAATAGCTTATCTATGTTTGAATAGAAAACGCGAAGAGCGTCCTTTGATGACACGGGTTGTGGAAGCTCTGGAAACTGCACTTAAGCATCAAGTACGTTTTAGTTTCCTAAATTTATAGCTATGTGTCTTATAGGAAGAGCAATTTATTGATTTATCATTTTTTTTCTGCTAGTTTTTTATCTATTTGTTTCTTGCATAAACTAATGGGTCTTGACATCGTTATTTAAAGCTATGCAACTAGCATATTCAATAAATTAAGAAATCCCTACCATTGACATTCTGAAATACAGTACGTTCTTAGTAATCTTCAAATATTTAATCTCAAAACCACCACACCGTGCCGCAAGAAACACCCTTGTAACCTAATTAAATTCGCAAAACCAAAGCTAAGGTATGTTTGGGAGTGCTTGTTTGTTTATTCATGGGTGAAATAATTGTCTTGAATAAACGATATAAGATAGAGAATTCACTTTCTATAACTATTGGTGTTATTGTTTAGTGCCCAGAGGATTACAAAGCTGGTATCTTGAAAGTGAAAGTTCTAAGAACAATGAATCTAAAAAGAAGAAGTTTTTTCGCCTCTTCTCATCCATATGTGATACTCAAACTAACTGAAAGTAGTCTTCCATGCGCGAAGAAAACGAAAGTGAAGCACAACATCGAGAATCCTGAGTGGCATGAAGAATTCACTTTCTATGTTGATAATATTGATGTTCAATGTCTAAAGATATGGGTTATGGACGCAACTTCGGTATGTTAAGTTCTAGGAACTCAAACAGTAGAATATGACTTTTATAGTGTTCATAGTCTACTTTTCATTGTGAGTAATATTTTTTTCATAGATCATATATAATAACCATGATGCGCGATTACTCTGCTGGGTAAAAAACCACACACATGTACATACAGCCGCTGAAACTAGTTTGTCGTTGTCACTATGCGCGAGTACTTGCTAATATTGATATATAATTTGTTGCATATGTCGATAGATTTTTTTATATGTGTACCTCAGTAACATCATGATTACCCTTTGTAATTAATGTAGGGAAAACGACATAATATAGTAGGGATGGCTTTTCTGTTGTTGGGAAATCTTACTCCTGAATATCAAGATCTTCTTGATCTTTATATCTTCAATGTAGAATATAGTAGTTCCATCATTGGGAACCTAGTTATTGAAGTGGTGTTCGAACCGTTGGCACATGGACAAATCCCATATACCGAAACAGAATATATAAGTTCAGTACATGTGGCTCTTGTAAGGACTCTTAAGGCTATATATGTAGGATTGCTTGTCGTCATTGTCCATGAAGGCAGATCTCTTCAAGGAAAGAATCACATGAATCCACGTGTTTTGATGCTTTTCCGAGGCATGTCAAGAAAAACCAAGGTTTATTTTTGAATTATAGCCGCTGTTTGATAGCTTCTTATTCTATGATATTTTTGGGTTTAATTTTTGATTTTTTCAGACTATGATGAATAACAAAGATCCAATATGGGAAGAAGTTCTTACATTTATGTTGAAGCATACACCAGCAAATGAAACTTTGCATCTGAAAGTCATTAGCACTCCTACGATGAGATTCATTCATAGTGAGGTATAATATTTTACTTTTTAAGGAGATAGACTTTTGATTTTTTGAAATGCAATTACAATGTGTGTTTCTTCAGGAACTCATAGCGCAAATTGATATAAGCCTTGCGGATGTCATCAACAATAAACGGATCATCCATACATATATCCTTCAAAATGGAATGAGTCAGCTTGATGTGGAGTTGCAGTGGAGAACATTTGACTAAGTTAAGTATCATCGGTAATTGATGCTGGCCATAACAAATTTAAAACGCGAAATTCCTTGATTAAGTACGTTAATGGTGACTATATATGTCGTTTGGTTTAGTAAATGCCGACTTTTATGGGTAATTGGTGGGGACCATACAAAATTAAAAACGCAAAAAACATGCTCATAACCTGTCTTTCACTGTGTAAATAACGATGAATGTCACTACTACAAAAACAGGCTAACGCAACGAAAATTTGCAACGGTAGATTTTCGTTGCCATTTTGTAACCGTAATGCAACGAATTATCAACTAAATAGCAACGACAAAAAAAATGGTTGGGAATCTGTTGCAAAAGATAAACTAATTTCTTTTACATTTTTTTTTCGTCCGTTGCAAATGCGTTGCAAATTATAAAAATTTGCAACGGAAAAGCAACAAAAAACAAAAATTAAATATGAAAGAAATTACAATTTATTTTCTGTTGCAATTCCGTTGCAAGTTTTCATAATTTGCAATGGAATAGCAACCGAAGAAAAAACTTTAATCTAAAAAATTATCATTTCTTTTCTATTGCAATTCGGTTGCAAATTTACAAAATTTGCAACTGAATAGCAACGGAAGACAAAAATTAAATCTAAAACAAATTATCCCTTATTTTCTATTGCAATTTCGTTACAAAAATTAAAATTTGAACGAAATAACAACGAAAGACATAGTTTAAAGAACTTATGGCACTTAATAGCATGTGATTGTGAGGTATCATAATGATGATCCTAGTAGTATAGGTAGTTTGCATAATGATGGAGCTGATTTTAATATAGGTCATTATAACTAAATTGGCTTGGAGATGAAACTGATTGTGAGGATATTGAAGATGCTAATAAAATGGCTAGTTTCTTATCATCTAAAAAACTTACAGTTGCTAGTTCTTCTAAGGGATGAGGTGGAAGCGGAAGTGGGGAAAGAGCTTATTTATATGAGTGTTGGAAGGAGAGCTACGGTGATGATGCTTATGATGATGAAGAACATGAGGAGTTTTTTGAAGCTCAACTGGCTTTCTATGTTGCGTTTGATATAAAGATTCGTCATAAATCTAGACGTTACTTTATATTTTGTTGTTGAGTCATCTGTATTCTAATGGGTAGCTGTTTTTTCTTTTTGTGAGGAAATAAGTGTTTTGTTATGTTAGATTTACACCCTATGTAACGGGCTGAGATATGATATTTCACTCACATTGTTTGAATTTATATGCTTTTTTGGAGTAATACATTTATCGGGGAAACCCTTTACTAAAAAAAATAATAATAACGAGGATTGTAGCACGTTGCGTGTTGCAGCACCAACAAAAGACTACATTTGGTGATATTTCCAGTGAAACATGCCGCTATTATCGGCCACCACGTTTGTTTTGATTTTGTTGTTGAAGATAACCAGTCTCCACTTATTCTCAGGTTTCTTCATATTTCAAAGTTCTAGTTTTTGCTATTTCTTGATTTCTCTGCTCGGACTTTCGTGATGTCTCAAGTCATGACTTTCATGCTTTAGTTTTTTAACTTTAGTCATGACTTTCATGTTTTAGTTTTTTATATCTAGTCTGAACTTTTGTGATATTTTGTAGCTCGGACGGCTGAGGAGTTCTAAATTATATATTATGTTTATGGGTTTCGGTACATTAGGCTTAAAAGCTAACTATGCAATCTATAAATAACTAATCACTAAAATATAAAGTATATGAAGATTTTCAATGTTGAACATAAAAACGATCCCGTTCCTCCTGTTCCTTACCTCTTCCAGAACTCCTACACTATTCATTTTACCACAACCTAGAAATGCAACACATGCGAATTCTTGAAATAAAACATGAATGTCATCTTAAGGACCCTTTTGAAATCAAACAGTGTGTTAAATACGGTGTTGGTGTCCTTGGGGATGTGGTAAACAAATATGAAAAATCAAGCTCCGATGATTTATTAATGCATAATACTTATTGATAACTTTTGGAGCTCAGGCTCGAGCTTGAAAAGTTCAAAGGATTTACTGTACTTACATGAATATGATGTTTGTTTCCAATGTCGGATTAAAATTTTGAACCGTGTGTGGCACGGGTTTTGGCTCGCCTCACTTCGTTTGTGGCTAGTTTTTTTACGTAAAAGTAGTTGATTTTTGAGGTTATTATATCTTTTAAGTCATTGGACACTTACCACATTTATAACTATAATACTTTTATTAAGGAAATGAATTGATGAAAAAAAAAACATAAAACCTGAATTCATTTAAATAGTAAAACGTAGAGTTAACGTTCCTTTTATATATGCAAATATATTGGCTACAATTGCATTATAGCCAACTTCTTACAATTTGTGCTATAATTTATTGGTTCTTGAATCTTTTTGTGAATCCATGAGTCTTTTTAGTAGTTCTTGAGTCATTTCTTATGTAATTTATGTTAAAGATTGTAGCAAATTGGCTACAAAAATTGTAATAAGCTATCCCTTTTATGTATATTATAAATTAAAACATATTCAAAGTTACCCTACTATTATATTTATAAGTTAATAAAGGACACTAACTATAGGTCAAAACGACTACATCATATCTACAAAAAATATATTGTTCATCATCCTCTCCGGTCAATAGCATCTTCTTTTATTTTTTATTTCAAAGATCAAACTCCTTGGAAAACAAATCATTTTTCTTCTAATTCTTGATCTTTTTTATGCACTCCTCCAACCTACGTGTAGCACTATTAGAAAAACCGATAATTTTTACCAAAATATCACACTTTGTCGCATAAATCATATGTGGCACATGCCACACGTGGCTCACACATAGATCCGCCCCTGTTTGTTTCATTGGGCTAGTAAGAATTACATCGAAATAAGCCTTGTGGAAATCATCAACAAAAAACATATCAACAAGATCTTCAAGCAGGAACGGAATTAGGATTTTATATTAAGGAGGCTAAACAAAATGATAGTAACATACAATTCTTTTTTTAGAAGCTGGATTAAAGCTTGCATCTTTTAACATACGTGATATCTATTTTAAGCAATTTAGATACAATATATCATAAATGATCAAAGCATGGTAACTTTCCATAGTGTCGAGTCAAATTTTATGCTTTTTAAGAAAGCGTATAAATTCGTGGAGAGAAAATCAGTTTTTGTTTGCGCTAAGAGTGAAAAATATGAATCATTTATCTGATTTGGCCGTATTTTTGAATTAGTGTTTGTTGATGCAAAAGTTTTACATAAACCGCACAATGAAAACATTTTAATCAAAGCATCTTGCTTGTTTGATCTCTTTAATTTGATCGAGATAATAAAATATGAAATATTATGGAGTGAAGTACGGCATACCAATGAAATAGGAAAGAGAAAACCAAAATGCTTTTAAATGGAGGTTTTACCTTCCTACGTAAGGTTTTAAGTTCGAGTCTTGTCTAGGACGGTAGGGGTTTCCTTTCGCGTGCGTAAAGAAAAGGGTGTCATTGTCTTCTGGACTGGACCCAACTTAGTTGTGTGGGCTCACTCCCCATCTGGGCTAGGAGCCATGTAGCCACAATTTAAAAAAAAAATAATGCTAGAGCCACGTGACAACCAGTAACCTTCGACCTCTTTTCTATGCATACGACTACTGGTATCTTTTAGGCTAAGCCCAGCAGTGACTATGAGTGACATTTATTTTGTTTGCCACATCAGCTTTCTCTCTTCGACGATCTAAAGATGACTTTTACCATAACAAGGCAACCTACACTCTAAAAAAACATGCCCCACAAAGATACACTTTAATTTTGTTTAAACACACAAACAAACACACAACTAATCGGTCGTACCAGCAATTGATTCAAAAAAAAAAAAAGTAAGTCGACCAATTGGTGACCTTTATGCCACATCAGTGGTGACCGATTGGGACAAAAGAATAGAAGGCCGACAGATTGTATTTTGCATTGCTGCACCAGCCTTATATCTTCTGTTCCGATGCACATGTTCGACCATTTATCCCGAAGAGTTTTTTTTATGTTTTACAATTTTCTTTCACCACTTATTTATTTATTTGTTATTTTTTTTATTTTTTATTTTTTTTTTGGTAAAAAGATTACCTCCGGTAAAATATCAATACTTCAAAAAACAATTAAGTTGGTTATAAGATTGTTCCCTTCATATTTCTAAAGGAGATCCTAACCTTTCTATATAGATCGCTTCTAAACTAACTTGTTGTGTAAGGTGATTCTAAGGCACCACCTACAATAGTTTTATGTCCACCTCTATATGATTGTATCCAAGCTAAAAAAGGTGGGCAGGTTGGGGGTGGCCAAGTACCCTCCAACCCCTCTAGTGGCTCTGTCTTTGTCTCCAATCTTAAAAATTCAAAGAATAACAATGCTGGTCTTTGAGTAGAGTTGGAATGTCAATCTTTAGCTAGAATGCCCCGGTAGCAACAACTGCTAGGTGCAAAAAAATTAATGCAATCCCACATTGAATTAGCTTATACACTTTCACAGTTCATAAAATGCGATATATATAAATTTGTTTAAAAACCTAGACATCCTCTCCGGTGAAAATAGCAAAAAATGATTCTCGAAACATCCTGATATGATTCTATAAACTTTTTCTTTTCTTTGATCGATCTCCACTATTGTGTCTTAAATTAATACTTTAGGATCTATCTTGGGTTGGTTTGAGCAACGTAATAAGTTTTAGCAATTGTAGGGAATCTGTTTCAATTCTTTGAATGCTATTTTGTCTTCTATTCATGAGCTTATAAATCTTTCTGTATTCAATCGTATTGCGGCAATCTGATATTACACATTGATTTATATTTAATTATCCAATCATTGCAATCATTGTGCCAATTATCTAATATGGGTTAAGATCGATCATCAAAGTTCAATAAACCCTAGTGTTTAACTAGGGTTTTACTCGTCTTGTTTTGAAGTTTGACGTTAATGCTTCTTGATTTGTTCTTGTTGCTATTTATGGTTTATTAGATCATGAAATCTGGTTTCTTAGATTCTGGTGGGGGTGGAGAGAGGTAGAAAAAGAAAATAGATGACAAATTGGGTGGATCGTTTGCACCTCATGTTGATGGTGTCACGAGTTCTATCAATGAAAAGGTCCGTGACATGGAACGAAAAATGATCGAAGGCAAGCTAGAGTTAGTGGACAATGATGGGGTTCCGTTACCTATGAATGATGGGGATCCTGTCGTCGTTGATGTTGTTACGCCTACTGATGTTGATGCTACTGTTAATCTTAAGGATATCACTGGTGTGGCGTCTTCTATTAAGAGCAAGCATGATTATATTGTAGGTTTGTTTGGTGTGTCGCTGAAAATACCAAAGGATATTGATGAATTCACTAAGGGCTGTGAAAATGGTACCTTTTCGTTGTGGGCTGAATTGGAAAGTAATCTTTGTACTAAGGGTATGGATGTTGTTGGTGATTTGTGGGAGTCTTTTGAGGCTTAACGGAATGTTAAGTTTACGACACCTAAACCTACTCATGAATATCCTACTGTTCAAGCCGAGCACATCAATGCTAATGGTACATCCAATGTTGCAGTTGCGGGTTTGAGGGATGATGAACATCCTAAAAATAATAATAATTTTCGTCCCTTGGTTTTTTTTGAAGGTGTTAGCATTTCTATTCCCCGTAAAGTGGTTGATAATGTTAGTTCCCGATTGGAACACACTTTATATGGCTATTTTATTGGTAAAAGGATGGCGTTTCCAGTTGTTGAATACTATGCTAGGAATAAGTGATCGAAACATAGGCTGAAAAGGATTATGATAAACTCTAAAGGCTTCGATTTCTTTAAATTTGATACACATGCTGGTTTAGAAGCTGTTTTGGAAGGTGGTCCGTGGATTATATAGAAATCTCCTATAACTCTCAAGAGATGGTCTACGGATTCTAGTTTGCATAAGGAAGAATTGACTCGCATTCCGGTTTGGGTTAAATTGTATGATGTTCCAATTCAAGTTTTTGAATAGGATGGTATTAGTTTGATTGCTACTTTTATCGATAAACCTGTTATGCTTGATTCTTACACAAGTTCTATGTGTAAGGATTCGTGGGGTAGAAGTAGCTTTGCTAGGTGCCTAATTGAGGTCAATTCTGAGGTTGATCTCGTGGAGGTTGTTACTATTGGTATTCCTTCACTTTATGGGGAAAGTTTTACTATAGAAACTATCCGTGTTAAATATGAATGAAGGCCCCCCAGGTGCAATATATGCAAAATATTTGGTCACACTCATGATCAGTGTCTTAAGCAGGTGGTGAGTCCTCCTATTGTTTCTACTCCGCATGTGGTTACTCCTACTATGGTGCTGAATAATGATGGCTTCCAAGCAGTGGGTAGGATTAAGAAGAAGAAAGGAAAATCCAAGTCTACTAATGAAAGTCAGTTTGTTGGTCCCTTTGTTAAACAGAATTTCAGATATGTTCCAAAGGCGACAACTAGTAAACCTAAGAAGAGTGCTAATTCTTTGGGTAATGCATCTAAATCATTGTCTATGTTGAAGTCTACTAGCAATACCTCCAAGCTCTGTTGTAAAAATCGGCCGAGGCGCCCGATTAATCCCCGCATAATCGCTGATCGGTCATTAAGCGCTCGGATTTATCATAATCGGCCTATTTAGTCGGTTTGGTCAAAAATCGCTTAAAAATCAGTCAACAAACCGATTAATCGGACAAAATCGGTCTAATCAATTTAATCGGACAATATCGCTTAAAAATTGGTCAATAAAATCGCTTAAAAATCAGATAAAATCGCTTAAAAAGCAGTCAAAAAAGCGATTAATCGGACAAAATCGATCAAAGATCGCTTAAAAATGGTCAACAAACCGAGTAATATCTATGTTTGACTCTGAACTTTTAAGAATTATGTATTATTTTTATATTTTATCAGTTGAAATATTTGAACTTTGATGCACTATGTTTATCTCATACATAAAATATGATATAATATCTAAAATTACAATTTTGTGCATAAAAATTCCAATCCGATTAATCCCCACCTAACCGATTAATTCGTATTCAGCATTGGAGATTGATGATGAAGATGGTGAAGAACATGTTGAAAATGTTTATGATGAATCGGCTAACTTATTTACAAATTCAAAGATGGGTGAAAGTTCATTTTTCACGGTTGTTGTTGGTTAGCTTGTTCATTTTGATGTTTTGTTCTAGGTGCATCTTTTGTTTCTAAGAGGGGAAGGTGAGGTGAAGAGGCTTCACCTCTTCATCACCGCCACGTCATCGTCACATCACCATAACTATCCCCCCCTCACTCACAACAAACCTCAACCTCTTTATTTGGGGCCCACCACTACAACTTTATTTTTTTTTTCAAATTTTCAAATAAACTAAATTTATTTATTAAAACAAAAATAAAATACAATACATTTAAAAAAAAGTTATAAATTAAACATTAAATATATATATATATATATATATATATATATATATATATATATATATATATATATATATATATATATATATATATATATATATATATATATATATATATATATATATATTGAATGTAAAACTTCCCAGCCCATTTTTTGTACATTTTTTTACATTTGTAGCCCTTTTTTGTGCATTTTGTCATGTAAAATTGTAGCCCATTTAATTAAATATATAAGCAACAAGCCAACCCAAATTCTCACAACCTTCTTCTTCCTTCTTCCTCAACCCTACTTCTTGCGCTGCCCACCTAAAAAAAAATTTGTTTTCTTCTTCATCATGCACACCACACACACTACACACACAAATTCATCTTCCAAATATATTCATAATCCAAAACACAAAAAAAGAAAAAAAAAATTTGTGGTGTGTCAGAAATTTAAGCTCGCTGTGGTGATGAAGAAGGGCTCGACGGCGAGCTCCGCCGGTGTGGCGGCGAGCCACGGCGAGAAGCCACGTGGGACGGCGGCGAACCACGGCGAACCCACACCTTCCCCTCTAAGAGTTGTAAGTGCTTATGGCATGTCATAAGCACTAGTTTTTAGGTGTTTTTCAAGCTTTGTAGCTTCAGGTAAATATGATACTTCAATCATATTCCATTTGTACTTAACGTTTTTTCGGTTTTAATATATTTACCGGGGTAACCTTTTACCAAAAAAAAAAAAAAAAGAAAAAAAAAGACCGATATATATTCCTATTCATAACTAGTTGCTTCTTCTCAGCATATCCAAAAGTTGCTTGCAAACTGTATAATAAGTTATTTCTTCTATTAAACAACGAACTTGCATTGCTTTTTGTTAACTTCAGATTTTCCAAATAAAATATCTCGTGAGACAAAAAAAAGGGCTTTCGTTATTAAAAATGAAAAATTTACATTATACGTAATTCTAAAATTCAAACACACAATCGATAATACTATCATAAACCACTTATCATTTCTTTTATAATGAATCATAAACTCGAAATTCTTAATTCAAACAACAGTTAAGGCTCATGGCTCAAAAGGAGACTAAAGGCTCGTTATATGCATGGGTTATGGTACACAAAAGTTACTAAAGTTTACAAAAAATTTGTCCTAAGATAATATAGTTTCATTTTGTTCATCCAAGTTACTGAACTTTGAAACTTTGTTCACTCAGATAACTGAACTTATAAAAGTGAATGTTCAGGTTATTGAACTTTGAATTTTGTTCACTCAGGTTACTGAACTTATCAAAAAATATACATCCAAGTTACTCGGACTAACACTGAATTTTCGAAGTGTATGCTTACCGAAAGTTTAGTAACCTAACTGAACAAAATGAAACTATATTACCTTAGGACAAATTTTTTGTAAACTTTAATAACTTTTATGTACTATAACCCTTATATGCATGGCATGGGTCTGAGACCTATGTTATGAAGTTGGGCAAAACTTCATCAACTTAGCTACCCATTTCCTGTTTTCTTGTCTACAACTCCTTGGTTAAAAATACTTTAGTCTCTTACTTTAAATTTTAAAATCGATTAAATGCATAAACTTTAAACTACAAATTTTACTCGAGTTAACATTTATAAAACTAATGAATGCATAATCTTCATCTAGTGAGTAGCCCTCCATTACCAAGTCAAGCCATATGTTATCCAATAGGCGTTTCAGATATTATTAATTGGACAGAGTATGTGTTGACCTAGAATCCTAGAAAGACTAATGATTTTTCTTTGTGGAAAAAGCAGGATTTTGTTTCATGATTCATACCAAACATTAACTACATGCATTTATCGTGTTGACATGTCAAGTATACTTGTAAGCAACAATCATTCAAGCTTTTTAATATTTGATAATACAAATTGCGAGAATTTTGATTCGGTCAAATCATAGAATTTACTACGTAATTTCTTTCTTCTCGTTTCATCCTGTCGTATTATAGTATTTTCAAATATTCAAAGTTATTGTGATGAGGCTCATACATTATTCAAAATGATGGAAAATAATGTAGTAACTTCAAGAAAAGAAAATATGGTTTCATTATGAATTTGAGTAATTTCACTAGAAATCCAAGAAAGCTGGCATTTGAACTTTTTTACGTGAGACGTGCAAAAGATAGATATTTTATTGACATGCATTGTTGTTACATGGTTTTACTAAAATAAATAAAAGGAAAAAAGAAAAATCTCAAACACGCTTGAGAAAACATCAAGATGCTCGATGTGAAGTTATCAAATGAATTTAAGAAACAATGTGAAGTGATCAAAGATCGATATGGCGTCATTTCATAGATTAAAGTAAAAAACAATTATACTCTCCGCGTTATGGGAAGATCCTAAACATAGGAAATGAAGTTTCAATAATTCTCTCAAACTAACCTGAAAACGAATCTCCTTTTGAATTCACCGGCTAATAGTAATGACCACATATGGAGATAACCCGATACGACTAAGTTGAAAAGGAAGTAAACATCCCAACTTTGTGACTTGCTGCTTGTTCTAAATTTTTGAACAATCCACAACGCCGTGTGACACTAAGTACTACAACTTCCTTAAAGTAATAGTTATACACTATGAGCACTACAACGTAACTCCTTACATCAGTTATAACCAGATTGTCAATTCATAATCACTTAAACTGACAGTATTGCCCCAACAAGTTATCTTGAGACTTGCAATCAACCAACAATGTCTCAAAGATAATGAAGTTCACCCGTGAAACGTCACTTCAATTTCGCATCAATAATACCGTACAAAAACCCCGTAATCATTTTTTTCAAATTTTCGCTCAAGACGTGAATTATGTATCCTTCGTGAAAATTTTCGTACAAAAGATACCACTCATAACCAAATATAAAAAATTTATCCAAAATTTTAAAAAAAATCGGATGATAATTTTTTGTAGATATTGCGTTTGACAATACTCAGCCCGTCAGTCAAATATATCACTAGGCCCAAGCCCAAACCTATGCAATTCAGTCCTGATAAGCCCATAACAACCCGCTCCATCTATTCGATCAGCCCATGAAATGAATAAATTCGTGAAATATTAAATCCAAATATGTGAAGCCCACGTCGAAATCCACACAAGTATCCGGTGTTGTATGTATACCATAAGTACTCTCACTCACACGTTTACCCTAAACCTAAAATACAAGTGATAAACAAAACGCCTCCCACCTTATCTGTCTCACCCAAAACGATGCTTTCTCCACAAGAAAACTCTCATCTCTCAAGAATTCAATCAATCAATCTCATAAACCCTTATAATACACCACAAATTGAAATATACAAACACAACCATGTTTACAAAGAATCGAACCATATGAGCTAGTTAAGAGGGTCTCGTTCCAGCAGCTTCAAGATCCGTATGAGGGTCTCGGGTAGGTTGTAATTGATGTTTCGTTTTGATTTTTGACAACAATCGAAACAAAGAGATGATTGAAACCTATTGGTTTTTGGTCTTTCTTTAAATTTAGAATATTATCATGAGGCTTTGACTTCGTACATGAATAGATCAATGATGATAAGGTTCTAAGAAAAAAAATCTGTAAAAGATGAAATCTTGAACCGTTTCTGAGATTGTTTTTAATTTAATTCGAGTTATTTTGTTGATTGAATGAGAGTTGAAGAGTGATTGTGAGGGTCTTGGGGTGAGTCTAGATAGGATTAGTTTTGGTTATGTATGGTTGTGGGTCGAAACTGATTTCACACGTGCTAATCAATTCGTTTGCAATTGAACATGGACCTACGATGTATTAAAACTGAGGTCGATTGTTAGATTGGTAATTGGTATTTGTTGGTCTTGTGGTCGAGGGTCTTGTATCAGTTTACGCGACTCTCCTTTTTCAGATCTAACACGTAACAAATCTTACGCGTAACTTCTTCTTTTCTTTGTAAGCGTAAACTGAGACTCATATGCGTAGAACAGACATACGCGTAAGCATGGTCTTATGCGTAGAAAAAAAACTTTACGCGTAAAGTGCCTTACGCATAAAAGTTCCTTACGCGTAAAATTTGCTTACTCGTAAGCTCTTACGCGTATTCCATACGCGTAAGAATATCCATAGGCGTAGAAAAATAGGGTTTTGACCCTTTGACCTTTTTCCGCCGAGTATTCCGACCATCTTTTCCGTCCATCTTCTTAGAGAAGCCGAGAAAAAGTGACATAAAAGTGTCAACTTTTTGCCGTGAAAGACCACAGAAACAGACCAGAAATTATAACCACAAGAAACTTTCACACTTTGGTAACAACAAACAGTCATAAAAATAATAAAACAATATGTTTGGACAGATATGACACAGAACAGATATGTTAACATGTACGACCACGGGACAATTTTGAACCAAAAGAGATACATAAAAACTGTCAAAACTGTTTACCATGATAAAAGGAAAAAAAAATTCCGACTTATAAAAAAGGTGCAAAAACAGCTTCAACATGATTCAAAAACCACACAAATCACTGAAATAATAACCATGGCTCTATACCACTTGTTAGGACCAAAAATCTATGTGATTTATGTGGTTTTGGAAGGCCTTGGTTGGTGGAAGAAGATGAATATCTTCATCCTTTATAGAGAGAAAGTAGAGAGAGGGAGGAGAAACAAATGATACTTTTATTCAATAAACCAAACACTGCACTAAACAAATGATTAACCTCACCCCTCATGGAGAGTCATGAGAGGTATTTATAGGCTCAACTTACAATTACTATGCTACTTAAACGATACTAGTCCCTATGGGAAAAGTATACTATGCATCTAATCCAATTCACGTAAGTGACGTTATCTTTATAAAAAAGTGAGGCTAACACATTTAGTCCATGGTTCATGGGTTAAATTCATGGATCATGGATAATATCCATTCATTACTTATGCATGATGTCATGCAATTAGTTATGAGTTAAGCTCCATGGGTATGGGTCATGAACTTTGGGTTATACCCAACTACATTCAATGTATTTGGTCAATGGGTCAAATACTTAAACTTCTACCCATTATATTACCCATTATGATACATACTAGTTATGTACATATTTGCCCAATATGTAAACACTAGTTGTTATACATATGTAATACTAAATCATAAAATCACTTTTACTTGTTTAGTGTTTTATGTGAAAACGTAAGTGTGTTAGTAAACTATTGGCTCGAACCATTTAAGTATTTTATTTGTTTCGTTAAAATGATTTTACATTTGTTATCGACAAAACATTAGAAGCTCGTAAAATATAAATAAACGTTTTTACGGTTTATTTGTATTAACAATCTCCCCCTTTTTGTTGATGACAAAACATAAAATTATTTAAAAGGAAAACTAAAATTCTTAAAAGTTTGAATTGGAGTTTTTACTCTCTTCTCCCCTTTTTTGTCGAAACAAAAAGAGCGTCGAAAAGAAACTAACATCTTGTTTTAAGAAAAACATGTAAAAAGAAAGAAAATAAGAATATAGAGAGCAAGTGACGGGGAAGTTTTCTCTTCTTAGCTCCCCATTGACGAGTCCATCCTTTTGTGAGCACGTCAAGTAAGAAGAAATAGTAAGCTAATGCATTGCAACTAGTTTTGCTAATGATTTCGTCTTTGTGACGATAATGCTCCCCCTTGATGATCAACTTATGTTAATCTATTTAGATGTGTATGTTGGACATTGATAGATAGATATGTATATGTGTAATGAAAATATATTTAGATCAACTTATGTTAATCTATTTAGATGTGTATGTTGGACATTGATAGATAGATATGTATATGTGTAATGAAAAGATAAAGAGTAAGAAACACATAACCACGACACAAGTATTTATAGTGGTTCGGCTACAAGGACACCTTCCTTGCCCTACTCCACTCCCCGAGTCACCTACTAGAGAGTTCGTAAACACTACACGACACCAACTCCTTATGGCGGAGAAGCCTTCACAGCGTAGCCTACTCTTTTTCCGGTACTAGGCTAGACACCGGGTTCTTCCACGAGGTAGAACCAAACCTATCACAACGTCGCCTACCCTTTATCCGGTACTAGGCTAGATACCGAGTTCCATTACAATGAAGGAACTACTACCCAACACTATACAACACCTATCCTAATGGAGACCCATTCCTTATTACAACATCATCAAGGATATCAATATCCTTGGATACAACCTATCTCTATTTGTACATCGATGCACCTCATCATTTGTACACCCTTGGCATTCTTCACTAATGCATTTGACACGGACGGTTGACACCTTTCACTAATGTTTTCGTCTTGACTCTTTTGGCATCCTTCACTAATGCCCTTGACACGGACGTTTGGCACCTTTCACTAATTCCTTCGTCTTGACTCCTTCGGCATTCTTCACTAATGCCTTTGACACGACCGTTAAGCACCTTTCACTAATGCCTTCGTCTTGACTTATTTGGCATCGTTCACTAATTCCTTTGACACAACACTTCTATGTAGGAGGAAAGAACTATCAACAAGAGAGCCTCAATAGTCTTGATGATGATGAAGCATGGAAACTCATGAACTTGAGCTTGCTCGACTTCAAGAGGTGGTGATCTCGCCTTTAAGAGGAACCTAGAGAATCACACAAAAACAAAACACAAACTACATAGAGAGATCCTTAGGATCTGAGGTTAGAAGGTTTACAATAGTAGGAAAAAGTGATCGGTCCCAAACGGTCAGGTTTATTACACAAGTCAACCACTTGTGAATGGTCAACCGTAATAAAAGTCAGACAGTCTAGAACCAAAGCAATTAAGTCCAGGAGAGTTTAGTGTTTCCCCAGGTCGTTAAGTCTCAACGAGCTGTGCGACTGAATATCCAAACGTGTAGTGATCGGGTGATATTGAACAAGAAAGGGGTTATGATTGATACTAAATGACAAAGGAAAAATTAAAGAAAATTAAAAAGATAACTTATATTAAATAAACGCTATCACTATTTTTAAATTTGGATTTTCCTGATTTTTCTTTTATAAAATTGAATTAAAAACTAATTTTAAACTTTAAAACTAAATTAAAATACTAAAAATTATGAAAATAAAGAGGAAAATTATAAAAATATTTTTCAAAAATCTAAAATAACTAAAGAAAATTTTCAAAACTATTTTTGTATTTTTTTGATTTATATTCTAATTTCTATGATTTAAAAACTAACTAAAACTAATTAAATTGCTAAAAATTACTATTTAAACTAGAAAAATTATGGAAAAATATGTTTTTGGCTTTTTATATTTTTCTTAATCTAGGAAAAATGAGAAATTATTTTTTTGAACTTTTTCTGATTTAATTGTATTAAAAGCTATTTAAAAAGTCTTAAAAACTGATTTAAATAAGGAAAAATAGCAAACAGTGATGAAAAATTATGAAATATTTAGGAAAAGTCTAAAATAATATTCTAAACCTATAAAAAATATAAAAACATATACTAGTGTGCAAGAGTATGAAGCTGTAGTGAAATGTGCTTATAAATAAGCACTCAAATTAAGCTATAAGCCACAAATAAGCACCAACTGATCACAGAAGCTAGAAGGAAAAGTATTAGGCTAAAACCAACTTGTATCAACTTAATGCAACTAATCATGAACACTTAATCTCAGCTTAGAAGCAAATGAACCATATTAGATTCTTAATTAGCAAAATTCCAAACAGGATTTGACTACCACTTTGCAGCTTAAAAATAAGCTGCTTAATGAGCCAGAAACTAAAATCCAGATTAAGCAATCTCAAGTAGACCTGGAAAGGAGCTTATAAACCAAATTTGAGCCCAAGACAAGCTCTTATGAGCTTGTTGAGAGCTCTGCACAAACCTGTGCACACTCAATACTCACTGAGTCAGTGTACAGGGCACTTTCAGCTTAATACACAAGCTGATTTGAAGCTTAAAAAAATTACAAAATTTCTACAAAAATCAGATTTCAACTCGTGACCAACTGAAGTTGTTAAGCCCAAAATTTCACTTGAATTGACCCAAAATTGAAGCTATGAAAAATCAACAAACTTTGGCAAAAACTGACTTAACTCATTTTTGACTTTTGAAACAGAAATGAAAATTTGACTTAAGTGAGATTTGAATCAAGTTTATGAACTGATGTTGATGAGATAAGCTATAGTGATACTAAAATAAGCTAGCCTGTCTAATTCTAGGCCTAAATGCAAAAATAACCCATTCTTATTCTAACAGATGTGAAGTATTAAGCAGTCCTAATTGATTTTTGACTTTTACTGATCCTAGGTGCAATCAAGTGACTAAAGTAACTCTATTATACCTAAGCAAGATTAAAGCAACTAGTGTTAGCCACTGAACTAACCTTAATCTCAATTTACCGATCTAATCCAAACACTGCTTAAGACACTAATGTGCAAATTTAACTCTCCTTACTAATGAACTAGCCTATTCTAATGCTTGTACTGAATCAAGTTAACTTAACATCAACTAAATGAAAAGATCTAAACTGTCAATAACCACAGAAACAGATTATGCAATGTTCTTGGGAATGAACTTACATTTGGTCCTAGCCACTATGGCTTGTAACAGAGATGAGAGTACCACTATCCTTAACCATTTTCAACTCAAGCCCAGCTCAACTTAACCCAAACTGATCCAGTTCCATAACTGCTTAACCCAAAATATCTTCACAGGTTGACTTTTGTTGACCAAATACAAATTTGCTTGGAACTGATTATTGAGCTTACTAAAAGCTATATACAGCTTTAGTAAGCTCACTTAAGCTACAATAAAGCTTATTGAAGCTTGGATTTAGGACAGTTAAGACTGACTAAAAAGAAGAAAATTTAAAAGTAAGAAACTTGAATCAAACTTTAAATTAGAACTTGAAATGGAATATAACTGATACAATAGCTTTAGTTCAATACAAGGAAGATTAAAATTACAACTTAGAACTTTAATTAAGGCATAAACATTAAAAACGACATACATAACAATTAAAACAAAAGACTACTCTTCATCTCTCCTTTTCTTCTTCTATTTATACAACAAAATGTCTTCCACTTGCCTTCTGAGTGTTTCCCACTTCTCTCCAGAACCATTGGATTAGAAAAGTTGATATTGGTCGTTGATGAGATTTTGGCGGCAAAACTAATATAGCAACTGGGGGGGTTTGAGTGCAAGGAAGGAGAAGCTTTAAATGCTTCTTGGATTGTTGGGTGAGGTGGAGGGGACATGGAAAGTTGAGAGTGAGCTGGAGGTATGGGGATTGAGTGTTGTAGAGGAGTGGTTGAAGAAGATGGAGGGAAAAGGGCGGGAGTTGACTATGGGTTTGACCGGTGTTATATTAATAAGGGAGGGGTTCAAATAAGGGGGGGCCAAGTGGCTTTGGCAGGGGGTCAAGGTCCAAAGGGGTTTGTTTATGTAATAACAAGGACCAAAGTTGCAATTTCTGATTTTTGAGGGACCAATTCTGCCACTTTTTCAAAGTTAATCAAGAGGACCAATTTTGAAAAGTTTCATTAGTACAAGGACCATAAAAGACATTTTTAAAATTCCAAGGACTATTTTTGCCAATTTTGAAACTTGAAGGACCAAACTTGTAAATTCTCCAAACTTTTTACCCAAGGATCATTCTTGATAAATTTTGATTTTGAAAGGACTTGGGTTGACTTTTATTCCAAAACAAATGCTCAGGGACTGATTTTGTCAAGATTTGAAAGTTGAGGGACTGAAACTGCCAATTATGCAAACTTAACTCGTTTTCATCGATTTTAAACATTTTGCATCTGAAACATATAAAACACAATTTTGGAATATTTTCAGTATTTTGATGCATTTCTGAGCGTTTTTAAATGTTTTGCAGTTCAGATTTGACCAAAAATGATGAGTATTTACACACTCATCAAAAAGTATGTGTGGGAATGGCCACCCAAAATAAAGAAATGGCTCACTATTTATAGAAGAAATTTAGCTACTGTTCCACGGATCCCTCACTTGAGGGATCCGTCCAGTGTATTCCTGGGGATCCGTGGGATGCTCCTCTTTGCCCATGGGTTTTGGGTCATGGGTCATGGGTTATGGGTCATGGGTCCTAGAATTTGGACCGTGGGTATCCATGTAGATACAATGTATCGAATAGGTGCAATGCATTTAGTCCATGGGTCATGGGTTAAATCCATGGATCATGGATAATATCCATTCATGACTTATGCATGATGTCATGCAATGAGTTATGGGTTAAGCTCCATGGGTATGGGTCATGAACTTTGGGTTATACCCAACTACATTCAATGTATTTGGTCAATGGGTCAAATACTTAAACTTCTACCAATTATATTACATATTATGATACATACTAGTTATGTATATATTTGCCTAATATGTAAACACTAGTTATTATACATATGCAATACTAAATCATAAAATCACTTTTACTTGTTTAGCGTTTTATGTGAAAACGTAAGTGTGTTAGTAAACTATTGGCTCAAACCATATTCGTATTTTATTTGTTTTGTTAAAATGATTTTACGTTTGTTATCGACAAAACATTAGAAGATCGTAAAATATAAATAAACGTTTTTACGGTTTATTTGTATAACAATCTCCCCCTTTTTGTTGATGACAAAATATAAAATTATTTTAAGGAAAAACTAAAATTCGTAAAAGTTTGAATTGGAGTTTTTACTCTCTTCTCCCCCTTTTTGTCGAAACAAAAAGAGAGTCGAAAAGAAACTAACATCTTGTTTAAAGAAAAACATGTAAAAAGAAAGAAAATAAGAATATAGAGAGCAAGTGACGGGAAGTATTCTCGTCTTAGCTCCCCCTTGACGAGTCCATCCCTTTGTGAGGGGGTCAAGTAAGAAGAAATAGTAAGCTAATGCATTGCAACTAGTTTTGCAAATGATTTCGTCTTTGTGACCATAATGCTCCCCCTTGATGATTGCAACTTTGCAAAGGGACGTCGTATAACGTAATCCTAATGTGAAATATATTGCAAATGATTTTGCAATGTATCGCTTTGATACGAAACTCCCCCTAGCCTAGGGTGTCAAAGTCTTCATGTGTATATTGAAAATCTACAAAACAAATGTTAGAAAACAGGTATATAATGCATAATTTCCTGCAAATAAGACTCAAGTTAGTAGAAAACACGTCTTTTGTTGCACGGATCCTATGGTTCCCTCCTTGAAGGGATCCGTCTAGGTAAAACGTAGGGATCCGTCTGTCTGAAATCTTAAGACAGCAATGGTGATGTGAACAAATGTTGTCAAAATCAAAATGAGATATTTAATAATGCACCAAACATACACTCAAAATAATATGGCATAAAAATGTAACTTTATTCAATAAAACTACGAGAAATGATCTACAAATCTCTAAAACTAAGAGAATGATTAAACATGAAATGTGATTCCTAAACGATCTAAGTTAAGCTTAAGACTAGAACACTACTTGAATCCTTCAGCTCACGATTGTTTAGGTTTGTTGACCTCATCGAAACGTTCGAGGAGGTGATAAAACATGAAACGTTGCTCTTCACGTAGTTCATGTATCAAGCCTTCAACGTGTTGACAATGATAACAATCCTTGTCATGGCTTGGAAAAGGTGGTGGTAAAAATGTATCAGCTTGATGTGAAGGATCAAGTGAAGAGGGTTGAGGATCCTCAAACGAAGGAGGAATTGGTGGAGGCACATTCAATGATGGCTCAACAAAGGATGATGGTGGAGGTAGAGAGGTGTCAACTTCCATGTAGTCAGGTGGTTAACCTTGATGATTCCTCATAATCCAAAATGGACCATTTGAAGGAAATGAAGAAAAAGATACCGGTGCAAGTGTTGATTCAACACCTTGATTTTGTTGCATAATCTTCTCTATTGAAGAGTGTGTCGGCAAAGGTGGAGGATGAGATGGCCTAGGAGGCAAGTCCTCTAAGTTGTGGAGATGTGGAGATGATTGTGAGGTGGTAAATGATATGGCTCTGGGCACCAAAGATGATGGTTGGGTGGAAATGGGTGTGTTTGGTTTAGTAGTAATTGTGGTGTTTGGTGATGATATTTTAGTGGGAACAATCCTCTTGGGAATTGGTTTGATTAATTGAGTTGGTGGAGGAGAAATTCTAGCATTTGTGGATTTAATGGGAGATGATTCGGTTAAAGAAATTTCGTGTACAACATGAGCAAATTTCTTGGGTGGTTCTTTGGTGGATGAGTTAGCACTAGGAGCTTTCCTAATGATGAAATGACTAAGAATAAAGGTTTCTAAAAGCTGAGAGTTAAGTTGTGGTTGATGACTAGGAAGTTCTAACAAGATGACTTATAAAGGGAAGGATTTGGGAAGTGCATTAAAGACTTAAGCCACTAACATCCTTAGAAATGTGATAATTTGCATGCACAAGGGTCAACTACAGATTTGTACTGATTTATGAGTTTAATTAATACAAGATGAAGTGTTCAAGTTAGCAAGGAGAGCTTGAAATGATTGTTTTAGGAAGGATTTGCTGAATCTGTCACCCGGATCCCACGGTTCCCTCCAATGAGGGATCCGTCTAGGCTAATACTAGGGATCTGGCTCTCAGCACTTAAGAAAGGAGAGAAATGATGTTTGTAGATTCTAATACCTATACATCTTGAGTGTTTCAGTTTTCTTAAGTGTTTTATATGAGGTGTGACTTGAATGATCAAGGGTAATGAGTGGTGATAGCTAATGTTTGCCTTTTATGGAAGGAAAATGAGACTTTATGACTACCAATGGGTGATCAAGGATGACACTAGGAATATTGATAGTGTCAAGTGATGTTAAATGATCTTAGAGATCAGATGGAAACTTGAGATAAAATTTGAAAATTCCTTACAAATTATTAAAATTGAAAAACTAGTTTTTAACCCATTTTGAGGTAGAAATGACTAAAATCAATTTGCTAAAATTGAGAGATTTACACAACTAGATGTGTTGACGTGTGATAGATGATGTGTGAGTATAAGAGCGGAAGGATGATGAGTTTTGGTGATATGATAAATTTAAAAGTACTTTGAGTGTGATCCTAAATGAGTTATGAGTGAGTGTGAAGCTTACTAAGCTTGAAAAAGACTTAAGTGGTCCTAAGGCTTTATGTTTAGCTAGTGTGAAGTGATCTAGTGAGCTATTTTGATGTGTGGAATTCTGCATTGCACATCTGTTACCACGGATCCCACGGTTCCCTAAAAGGAGGGATCCGTCTAGTGTATCCTTAGGGATCCGGCAACCGCAGATCAGAAACATCACAGAAAGAGATGCAGATTTTGCACTATACTATTTATACCAACTTCTATTGGTCTCTACTCTAAAGAACATCACAACAAGCAAAATATCTCATAAACCATATCATAGATGATAATATCCAAATAACCAAACTAAAAAATTTCACAAACATAAACATTCATTTGTAAAATGATAAACAAAATATCTAAAAGCAACCATAATCCTAATGTCTCTTTTGTCAATCTTTTCTCTTCCTATTTCCTGACTTCACGACGTAGTTAGTTAGGCATTGAATCATACCCTTCAATTGTTTGAACTCTTCGGTCTCGTTTGGAAGAGTTGGAAGTTGTACACAGTAGGTTATGGGGTCCAAGTTAATATTGGAGACGGGGTTGACATTTACTTCTTCTTCGTCCGAGGAGTCCGGGAGAGCCCGAGGTCTTCTTCCATTGACCACAAACCGTTTAGAGGGTTGTTTGGTAAGTGGTACCATGACGTGATCGGAAAGGAGATGATCATCGTTGATTGGAGATTGTTGCATTGCACTAACATACTCACGGAGTCGTGTTAGAAGCATACCATTGGGAACATGAAGTATCTTGTTATGTAAGCTTTTCCACCTATGTAATGGGTTGAGATATAGGATTTCCCCATATCCTTTATACTTAAACGTTTTTTGGAGTAATATATTTACCGGGTCTTTTGACCTTTTACCCAAAATAGTTGTTATATATTTTTTATTGTCACATAAAGTTATTTTTGGTTTTTGCACAGGCCTTCGCTAGCTTAGCTACGGCACTGTCGTGGACTTGTGTACCTTCATAGTGCAAACGAGACGGGATAAAGAGTAGTGCATCGCGATATCAAAAGTTCCAACATCCTAATAGATCAAAACTGGGACGCCAAGCTAAGATTTTAGATTTAAGCCTTTCAAAAGTATGTCCGCCGACGCCTAATAATCAAATCTCAATTGTTGTCTACGATGTTGTGGCCCTGTAGGCACTTGTGGATATTGGGATTCGCTCTATGCCTACACTGGGGAATTGACGATGTTTATTCTTTGGGAGTCGTATTGTTTGAGCTATTGTGTGGGCAGTTGTGTTTGGACTCCAATGCCCATAACCATCAGCCTTTTATAGGAATGGTGAGGCAGTTCTGCAAACACGTGACAACGCGATAGAGGAACTTATTTATGGTAACATAAAAGATGAAACACTCTTAGTTCTTTGAAGATGTTCTCTTCAATTGCTTCTCAATGTTTGAAGATAGACCGTCAAGAATGTCTATTGGCGATTGAAGTCTTCGGGCACTAGAAATTGCACTACATTTTCAAGAAATTGAAAGGCAGCCTGTTGAAATAGTATAATCTGAGAGTTAGAAAAGCAATAAAGCTGAAAAGGGTATTCAAGATGTTTTCTCCTAATACCTACGTGATACTGAGACTAACCAAAGACGACAACAAGGTTCCATCAATAAATCTAAGGTGGTAAAGTGCAACGTGAATCCTATATAGAATGAAGAATTTGATTTACTTGTGAGAGATCTACATCCGGGGACGGACCTACATGGAAGCCGGGTGTGGCACGGGCCACACCCGTTTTCGAGTCACGAAGTGTAAGTTTTTTCCGAAAAGTGTAGGTTTTTGGTATGTGCAACGCCCAAAAATATATTCATGCTAGTTACTTTCTTTTTTGGTGCGAGTTTAGTTTATCGAAAAATTCTTAATAGTGCAAACTTTAGCACTAGATAAAAGAATAATTGTGTTAAGGCCCTCCCGGAAATTTTGTGCAACACCCTCCTAAAAATCTTGGGTCCGTCCTTGTCTACATCTGCAAGCTTTAGAAATTGTGGTTAGCCGGGACAAAGGGGTACGTTTTCAAGAACTCAAACTACTAAAAATAAAATCTTGTAATTTTTTTTATCGGCAACCCATAGTGGTAAGTGGTAACTAATTATCGAATTTTATGATATCAAAGCATACTTTAAGAACGAGCTAGCCAGATTTGATTTTTTTTTTTCAAAAGATTAAACCTAATCATGATGGTCATAATTCTATGTTTATTTTGAGACCAATGTAAAGTGTTATATTGCGAAAGCTAGTTAATATGGTACTAGTATTTCTTTAATCATTCTTTGTAGTGTAGGACAAGAGTACTAATCACCAGTGGGAAAATGTTGTGCCATTAAAACACCTTATCCCTGAAGAAAAAAAAAGACTCATATTCTTGACCTCTTCTAAAACGTGGACACGAATGTTTCATGAAACAAGAAGTCCTTTGGAAAAATCATGGCTGATATATAATGCACAAACAAATACGAAAAGCTAATGTGGGTGCAGGTTTGCTTGTTGTCACAATCCATATTGAAAAAAAAAATCCAATCATTAATTTGAAGCTGCACGGTGATAGTAACGTACATCTGACTATTTAAGACAAACCATGGTTCGTTTCTCTGATTATAGTTAGTTCAATGGTATTATTGTTGCAAAAGACTCTTAAATTGAACCAAGTTTCTATACACTAATTTGGATTTTGGATTTTGCAGCACACAAAGAATTACAAAAGTCCAGTATGGATTGAAAAGTTTGAGTTCAGTTTCGACAAGCAACCAACTGATAGGATATTATTGTCTTTGCATGTCCAATTTTATATAGCATTTAATGTTTTTTATTATCTCTGAATATTATGTTTGTCTTTGACTAGCAAGAACTACATCTACCTAAGCCTTGCGGACGTCATGAACACGAAACGTATTAACGAGATTTATCGGCTTATCAACGCAAATAATATGACTGCTGGTCTTCGGGTGGAGTTGAATTGGCGAAGCTTTAGCTAGAATTAATTAATGCACTAACAAAAAAGCATTGGTGTGAAAATTTGTCACGTTCCGAGTTTAGTTTACATACAGTTTCATGGGATTTTAGTCTCTAAGGGGGGTGGCAGTGGGATCGGGGTGGGCATCGGTATGACCCAAACCGATCGGTAACACCGATGCCATAGATTCGGTGTGGTGTGGGTTTGCTTCAAATCGACAAAGTTCACCGATTTGGTGTGGGAGAAGGATTCCAAAATCAAGCCGTTGAACAGCTAAAAATATTACCGTTGGGAGCCTTTTTAAAATAAAAAATATATATATTTCTTTTTTTTTAACTATTTAAACACCACCCATTTAACATTATTTCACAACAAAAAACATCTCTATTTTTACTCAAACAAAAACATCTCTATTTCACAAACAAAATGGCTTCATCTTCATCTTCTTCATCCGAGGACGAGTTAGTTTTTCCCTCCGACTCTTCCGAACTATTGTTTTCCACAGGTTCTACCCTATCAACCTTTTCAGCCGCGTGCGATGCCATTGTAGACACGGCAAGCTCAACCGATACTCGAGAGTTTGTTACCCGTTTTCGTGAAAAAAACTCTTCAAACTCTAATGAATGACTATTTCGTCGAAGAAAACCCAAAGTTTCCCCCCATGTCTTTCGTGAAAGATTTCGTATGAATAAAAACTTGTTTCTAAAAATTGTTGGTGATATTGAGGCGAATTTCGAATGGTTTCAAGAGGGCGTAGACGCGAGGGGGAAAAATGTTTCACGGCGTTACAAAAATGCACATCGGCCATTCGACAACTCGCAACGGGTGGACCTTCGGATAGATATGATGACTACTTAAACATGGCACGAAGAACATTAGGTTATTTTTTCGTTTTCTACAATTTGGTATTTTTTATAATTCGGTATTTTTTAGTTTTTTATGATTCGGTATATTTTTATAATGTTTTCGTTTTTTATAATTCGTTATATTTTTATAGTGTTTTCGTTATTTTTTAACTTTGTAGGTGAATGCCTTGATCATTTTTGGGATGCGGTAATCCAATTATATAGGCAAGAGTTCTTACGTAGGCCGACAACCCACGACGTTGCACGCTTATTCGAGGCACATGAAGAACAACATCACATTCCTGGAATGCTTGGTAGCATTGATTGTGCACATTTCGTTTGGCGAAATTGTCCTGGGCATTTGAGAGGCCAATATAAAAGAGGTGATCACCAATACCCGACTATTATGCTTGAAGCCGTCGTTTCAAATGATTTGTGGTTTTGGCATTCGTTTTTTGGTCCTCCCGGTGCAAATAACGACATCAATGTTTTGAATCAATCTCCGTTGTATCTTACTGAGCGAAACGGAACGGCGCCAAACAGTTCATTTACTCTAAATGGACGGCTTTACAAACGTGGATATTATCTTACCGATGGAATCTATCCTACGTATTCAACGTTTGTTAAAGCATATCCTTATCCAACTAACCCGAAAAAAAAGAGATTCAAGAAGCTACAAGAGTCTGCACGAAAGGATGTCGAACGAGCTTTTGGTCATCTTAAAGGAAAATGAATTATTCTTAGTCATCCTCTCTGGGCTATGTCCGTCGAAAAGATTCGAAAAATCGTTCATACGTGTGTTATATTACACAATATGATTTTAAAAGACGACGAGAGGGCAATATCACCTGTTCATATAATGGATCAGCCGGTCACGCCAGTTTATGACCCGAATGTACTACCGGAGTTACCCGACGAAAATATCCATCACCGTCTCCGATATGATCTTACGGAGCATGTAGCGGCTCAAGACTTACCATAACTTGATGACTAGTGGTTTTTTTTCAATAAGTATTATGTAATTTTCTTTTAAGTATTAATAAAATATTATGTTTTTATTAAATTTTTTAATATAATTATAAATATAAAAAATAAAAATAAAATTATATGAGGTATGTGTTAGGCATGGTTACCACTAAAAATCTATGGTCAAGTATGAGATGAGATGAAAGGATATTATTGGTGAGTGATTATGTATGAGATATTTGATTAGGCATGACTGCCACCCCCCTAAGATAGTTTATATATCTTCTCTGCTTTTCTCATAACTTTGTGTCGGAATAGATATTTTTTTAGTGAGCAGTTATACCAACATGGTTGGAACTCAAAATTGAAAACAAATTTTTCCCCATCTCTTCTTTTCTCTCTTTTTCTACCCTCTATATTTCTTTTCTTTCCGCCTTAAACTCGGAAACAAATTTTAAGGTGGCGTTTAGTTGGAAAACATTTTCTATCATTTCCTATTTCTTGTTTTGTAAGAAAAGGGAGGGGAGTTTTATTTTCACAAAACAATGAAAAATATAGAAAACACGTTTAGTTTGAGAAACATGTGTTTGTGTTTTCCATTTTGCAAAACTAGAAAACACCTTTGTAATATTATAAAAACATCTTCAAAACACAAAAACAAATATTATAAACTAACAAACTAAATTATAAAATAACTAAAAAAATCTAATACGAGAAAATAAAGAATTAAAAAAGTAAAATATAACATCAAATAATATGAAAAAATCTTCAAGCGACTATAATTCGACATAAAGTAAAATTTCTTATTTCATCCGTTTTAAACGTTTTTATCTTTGTATGTTTTTATCCATTGTGTACGTTTTTATATGTTTTTGAACATTTTTATACATTTTATTAGAGGTGGCAAACGGGTCGGGTCGGGTTGGGTCATGGGTCATACAGGTCCTGTTTTAGGCTAGACACAGTGGGACTTAAAACATCGGTTGTTCAAGTTGGGTGACCGACATTTTAGTCGGTTGAGTCGAGTGTGGCTTTTTGGTTACATATCGGTCGAACTTGAAAAAAAAAACTATCGGCCTCAAATTCGACCGATAGTATACACACAAACAATATGTTTGTTTGATTTAAAAAAAAAAAAAATGTCCGCTGTGGCAACTTGGTCGTGTCTGGTTATCGGAGAGAGAAAGCTGATGTGACATGGGATGACCCGGGTCACGACTGTGTCCAGCCTTAAAAATGGGTCTAACAAGTCATGGGTCAGATGGTTTGGGTCGGGTCGACTCACTAAATTATAGTGTTTTTTTACGTTTTCGTTTGTTTTTTTTACTCTTTCGTCTGTTTTTTACTTTTTCGTCCGTTTTTTTATGTTTTCGTCCGTTTTATTACGTTTTCGTCCAACTTTTACGTTTTCGTCAGTTTTTTTACGATTTCATCAGTTTTTTAATGTTTTCATCCGTTTTTACGTTTTCATCCGTTTTTTACACGTTTTAGTCTGTTTTTTACGTTTTCGTCCATTTTTTACGTTTTCATCAGACGAAACCTAAAAAAACGTAAAAGTAGACGAAAAAGTACAAAAACGGACGAAAACTTAAAAATTCATATGAAAACGTAAAGAATCGGAAGAAAACATAAAAAAATTGGACGAAAACGTAAAAAATAGATGAAAACGTAAAAAAATATATGAAAACGTAAAAGAACAAACGAAGACGTAAAAAAACGAACGAAGACGTAAAAAAAGGGTCGAAAACATAAAAAACGGTTAATTACGTAAAAAATGGGACGAAAATGTAAACAAAATGGAAGAAAACGTAAAAAATCGGACGAAAACGTAAAAAAATCAAACGAAATTATAAAAAAAATAGACGAAAATGTAAAAAAATTGACGAAAACAGACGACAACGTAAGGAAATAGACTAAAACGTAAAATAACGGACGAAAACATAAGGAAATGGGCTAAAACGGATGAAAACGTAAATAACAGAAAAAAACGTAAAAAACGTAAAAAAAAAGAAGAAAACTTAAAAATTGAGACGAAAACGTAAAAAAAGCAGGCGTAAAAACGTATAAAAACGGACGTAAATGTAAAAAACCAAACGAAAAAGTATAAAACAGACTAAAACGTAAATCACGTTCTAAAACGTAGAAACTAGACGAAAACGTAAAAAAACGGATGAAGATCTAAAAAAAGACATAAACGTAAAAAAAGGGTCGAAATCGCAAAAAAAGGTCAAAAACGTTAAAAAAATAGGACGCAAACGTAATAAATAGATAAAAACGTTAAAATCAGACGGAACTAGACGAAAAAGTAAAAAATCGGACGAAAACGTAAAAAATCGGACGAAATCATTAAAAAATAGACGAAAACATAAAAAAATGAACGAAAACATAAAAAAGGGGATGAAAATGGACGACAACGTTAGGAAACAGACGAAAACGTAAAAAAGACAAAAACGTAAGAAAAGGACAAAAACGTAAAAAATCGGACGAAAACGTAAAAAAACAGACAAAAACGTAAAATAATTGATGAAAACGTAAAAAAACAGACGAAAACGTAAAAGAACAGACAAAGACGGCAAAAACAGACGAAAAAGTAAAAAATCGGAAGAAAACAGAAAAAATCGGACGAAAACGTAAAAAACAGATGAAAACGGACAAAAACGTATAAAATGGTTAAAAACCGACGAAAACGTATAAAAATGAACAAAAACGGATTAGGGGTATTTCAAAGGAAAATAGGTGAAAAAAAAAGTGTTTTGTAGTTTTATGTATTAAAGTTGGAAATAGGAATTTTGTGTTTTATAAAGCATTTTATTGGAAAACACTAATTTAAATGCGATCTTTGTTTTTCATAAACTATTTTGCTGAAAACAAGAGTGTTTTTTCTCAACTAAACGCACCCTAAGTGTTTCTTCATCCATGGCTAAATGATAGAGCTAATGGCTCCAAAATATTTAGCTAATGAATGCTTGGGCTGTGTTAAAAAAATTGTCATACATTTTCTTAATAGCATGTTAAATGAAAATCATCCCTTATATAAACTCAAGCTTTGTTATATTGATGAACCAGGAAGTAGAAAATTTCTAGTGGCATAAAACAGTGAGACGAGTTTTAACACTTACTTTTATTTAAGTAATTAAATTAAATATTCACTAGGTGTTGTTTGTTTATTAAGAGGCTCTGAATCTGAATCTGACTCGCACATCTGAATCTGAATCTGAGGCGGAGATATCTGAATCTGAATCAAATAATATTGTTTTTTTTTTTTTTTAAGAAAACGTCTGAACATTTATTAGTTCAACTAGAGGTATTAAGATACTCCTTTCATGTCTGGTCCATCTAGATGTTTTTACCTCTTTCTGCCTCTGAACGAAAAATAAAAAACAAGCACACTTAACATCTATAAGCTCTAGCTGACTAAGAGCTTTGATCTATTAAGAGGTTGTTAAGATTTTTTTAAAAAAAACAAACAACACCTAAGTTATTACTTTAGAGGTTTAGGAACCGCATTTGCTTTGACAACAAACCCTCGAATAAAGACACAATTGGAGACAACATCTTTAATCCAGTCTCACGTTTGGATTTCCAAAGGAATATGATCAAATTACACCCGGTTTGGTTGGATTGGATTGCTAATCCTAGCTGAGCTTGTCGTACTACTTTGTAATTCTTGTTCTTTTCTAGCCCAATTGTTATTTTTAATACAAAATGGCCGTCCAAATATATAAAAACTCATTAAGCTATATAATTAAAAATTATTATATTGAGAAGAAATTTATTAAAAAAAGTTATTTGGAAAAATATAGAATGACCTAATCCAAAGTTGGTTTGGTATGTGGATGACCGAGTTGAGATCGATATAGATCTTAAATTTGTCAAATATCCAATAAATCAAACATAATCATTCATTTTTTTTTAATCAAAATTAATAAAAATTTATTTTTAACTTTTTTTTTTAAACCACAGATCTTGCAAACGGTAAATCTTTATTGATAAGAAAAAAGAATGATCAGAATTGATTCATTGAATCTATGACAAATATGAGATATATATTGAACTTTTGTCTGACCGTATATGTCGTATCCTTACTTAAAGACTATCTGAAATAGGGGGTCGGACGATCGACTCGGTCACTACAACCGAGGACGCGTCCTCCATAGTACACCCCCACCTGACGCGTCGCTTAAGCCAAAAAGGAAGAACCCGTCTTCCTATCAACCGAGTCTTGTAGTTTGTTTGGCAAAAAAAACCATACCCTAACATCCAAGAATATCACCATTTGGTCATTTAATGAAAAATAATAATTTCTTTCAAAATTTAAACAAACAGACCCTATGAATACTTTGATACTTCTCTATTTTTATTACACTTTTAAATCCAATCTTTGTTTAGATATTCTAGAGTGTTTTTGACTTACATATCACAAAATCTTAAACCCATGTTGAGTGTTTAATTTAGTTTATGCTAAAATTCAGCTAATAATTTCAAGTGTTTGGTTTAACATAGATTGTAAATGATCAAAAAATGATATGTGTTGAAAAATATGAATGTCAAATTAAATATAAATCATATAATCAAAGGTAAATTGTAAATTCTAGTGGTGCATGTTATATAAACCAAAATATTCCTAAAAAATACACTTTGAAGCTTATCAAAACCTTATATATAAGCTCATAAGCTCACTCATATAAACTTGGACAAACATTAGCCTAGGCATATTTGACACATGTAAAATAATAAGCTTATAACACCCCCTAATCTTCTTGACTCATACAATGTCTTCAAAAACTCTAAAATCAAAACAACAAAAACTCGACGCCTTTATAAATTATGAAAGATATGAATGATTTTAGAGATGAGGAAATGAGTAGGAAATGTTTCTATTTTTTATTGTTATTTTTTTTATTATTATTATTATTTTTCATGAGTAACAAGTCACCTACTACTTTTCTTATGGAGTTTTCTCGGAAATGTATTTATTACAATACATTTAAAATTAGTCAAACAAGACTTATGGAACATTTTTAAATGATAATATATATCAATCACACCACCTAACATACACGTTACTATCAAAATAAGTAAATAACTATTACTAATTCACTCTCTTCATAATTGAGATTCTCCAGTTCCACATATACGAAAGACAAAATGGTGAGTGCGGTTGTTTATTAAACTAATTTAGTTGTGAAGTGATTATACAAAGAAAAAGTTGAGTTGTTACTGATATGCTAATGAGAGCATTAGGTATGGTGAACCTCATTTGTTTTTCATTTAAGTCTCACTTGGTGCCAGACCATTTTAACATTCCCATAACAAAATCTCTATATTATAACACACAACAAAACTTTTAATTTAATTAGGTCCTATCACTCCTAATTTTATTTTCTTTTCATTTTTCCAACTAAATTAAATATGCCAAATGGCTAGTAAATTAAATATATCAAACAGTTATATCTAAAAAGTTCTTGTCGTTGTTTACTTCGTTTGAACGAAGTGGAACAAAGTGGGAAGCAATGAAGTGAAACGGCGATCTGAGACGGTATGGTTGCGAGATCGGCAAATGGGCCACGTCACAACGGCGAGGGGTGGGACGAGGACTGCAATCATGGGACTTCGTTATTAGACTTGGTCTAACATATTGAGCCGAGGTTAAAAGAGTATTATTCATAAATACAATGTAATTAATAAAGTATATTTGATCGATGAGTCGTCACTCAAGTTTTAAATAGATCAAAGAGTATCTTTTATATATAAATACAATGTAATTAAGTATCTTTTATGAGTCGTCTATAATCCAACAACCGCTTGTCAATAGTCATTTACGGACCAGAATAGAATATAGATCAATAAGTAAGATTAATACCCTTCATTTTTAATTTCTTGAAGTGTAATGCTTTTGAGCTCCTACACAATCACAAAATGGCATCTCCCTTAAAACAGTTTGAACACCTCAAAATACAGCTAAAAGCTATTATATCTGCTACAAACAACTTTGCTAATGAGAATTACATTGGGAGAGGAGGATTTGGGAAAGTTTATAAAGGAGAAATTAACAACACCATGGTTGCATTAAAGCGTTTAAATCGTCAGTTCGGGCAAGGAGATCCCGAGTTTTGGAAGGAGATCATGATGCTTTCTGTTTACAGACACGCAAATATTGTCTCTCTCTTGGGGTATTGCGACGATTGTGATGAGAAGATCCTCATGTATGAGTATCTACCTAATAAAAGTCTGGACTGGTATCTCAAGAGCAGTGAACTAACATGGGTTCGACGCCTTAAGATATGCATTGGGGCAGCTCGTGGATTAGAATTCTTACATAATCCAGCAGGGACCCAGCAAAGACTATTGCATCGTGATATAAAAAGTTCCAATATATTATTAGATGAAAACTGGAATGCCAAGATCTCAGATTTTGGACTTTCCAAATTTGGCCCTGCCAATCAAAAAAATACATTTCTCATATCCCACCCTGTAGGAACGCCTGGGTATTGTGACCCACAATACGCAGAGTACGGGTTTTTATCAAAAGAGTCCGATATATACTCTTTTGGTGTTGTGTTATGTGAAGTATTGTGTGGGAGGTTGTGTAGGGTCGATGATAAGCTTCCGCCTTTAGTAGGATTAACACAAAAATCCTTTAAACAAAATACGGTTAATCAAATTGTTTTAGAGAATATCAGGGATCAAATAAATCCTGTTTCCTTGAATGTGTTTTCTAAAATTGCATATCAATGTTTGAAGCTAGACCGTGATGAACGTCCATCAATTACGGAGATTAGAAGGGAACTTGAAGCCGCACTTAAATGCCAAGTAAGCTTATCTTCACTCATAATTGAGCTAAAACTTATATTGAAATAAAACTTGTGTATATATATTTTTCATTGCTTACCATTATTGGAGGAAAAACTGTGTCGTTTCTAGTCTAACTAATGCATTAATATGTACACTTGATGATCATATCAATTCTGGACACCGAGGATATCTATTTCTATAACCTGATGCAACATAGGATATATTAGAGATGCAATTTTACTTACTTTAAAGAAAAGTTTGCAATTTGAGTTACATATCATTTATTGTTTGCAATTGTTAGGGGTCTGAAACATCTATCTTTATCCCCTGCGCCGCCGAATACAAATTTCACGAGATTCAATTAGCAACAAATAACTTTGACGAATCATTAGTAATTGGTTATGGGGGTTTTGGAAAATTTTACAAAGGAAATTTTCTTAATAGATCGAGTGTTGTGGTTGCTGCACTTCAACGAATAGATTCAAGAGCAGATGAGTTTTTGTCCAATGTTGAGAGGTTTTCTACTATTCGGCACTGTAATATTGTATCTTTGATTGGTTATTGTAATCAGGGAGATCTGATGATCCTTATATATGAATATATACCTAATGGATCACTATATGATCATCTACATAAACTTGGTACCCATCTTTCTTGGCTTCAGCGACTCAGTATCTGCATAGATGCTGCTCTTGGGTTAAACTACCTTCACACAGGGGTCGAGGGTGGGGTTATACATATCCCTTTCTGTAGCTCAAATGTTTTGTTAGATGAAAGCTTGACCGCCAAAATTATTGCAAACCTTAATTCGGTGAAAATAATTCCGAGTAACCAAACTTATATAGAGATACCTGCTCGTGGCTCCCCTTCAAATTATTGGGATGGTGATGGTAGTTATCACTCCGCTTATAGGCTGACAACAATGGATGACGTGCATGACTTTGGGAAGGTATTATTTGAGGTGCTTTGTAGGAAGCCAGCTTACGACTATACTTGTCCTGTTGGACAGCATTTTGCTTTATATTTCCAGGTTATAGAATCTATCAATAAGGGAAAATTAAAGAAGATGATAGATTCTGATATTAGAGATCAAATAGCCCCCCCAATGTTTGGAGGAGTTTGTTCGAATTGCAGAGGCATGTGTTAAGGAGCGTCTTACCATGGCTGAGGTTTTGGCAAGTCTGGAGTCTGTGCTGAATTTACAAGAGAAATTCAATAATTCACTGCAACCAACATCAAAACCAGCACGTAGAACACTATTTCACAGAATATTTGGTGGAAATTAAAGGTATGAAATTTGCCATGATGTAATTATCCTATATTTCACAATAACTGGATGTGGTATCTTTCTTTATTACAAAGGGGACATTGTGTAAGAACGAAGTAACATTTCAGATTTATTTGGTATGAATGTGTTGTTGTCCTGGTTTTTGGTGTTCCTTGGTGTTTTTGTATATTTTAGTTTATCGCTTATATTCTAATATAAGTTTTATTTGTATCCGAGAAAAAAAAGAGAAAAACGAATTGAACTTGAAGTTTCAAATCTATAAAGTTTCAAACAAACTGGACCCCGTGAATGTAAAACTACAACATGAAAGAGCGTAATTTTCCATAAGGTATAGATGTGACTACGTATAAATTTGTAATCTATTTCACGAGAAAGAGGTTAGGAGCGGGTGAAGGAGAATACAGTTATTCAATACCGAAAAATCATACCGGTGCACACTAAACAAAACATGCAAGTGGAAATAAAAAAGAAACACAACAACATAGTGCTAGAATAATAATTCATTTATGGGAATAAAGAAACAGTGTTGCTTATGTTGTGTGTCGAGAGGGACAGTAAGCCGAGTCACACCGAGTCCAACTAGCGTACAAAAACACTTATTTGATTCCAGCTTATTCGACTTATTCCACGACTTGATTTCCGGCTTCTTTCAATTCATTTCGATCACGAGCTACGCGTTTGCTTTTCTAAAACGACGTATTTTACAATCAAAACTAAATATACTCAATACATAAAATTATAAGCTATTACTTAAATTTAAAATTTATAAAAACTAGACTAAACCAAAAATATAAGTTTTAAACTCATTTTTAAAGATTTTTTTTATTAATATTGCTTATTTTAACTTATCTAAGCTTTATTGTGACACATTTTAACTTATAAAAGCTTGTTCGACTTTACTAAACGATATAAAGCGGTCTATTACTTAAAAATAAAAATTGTGACATCTCGTCACCTCACAAAAACTAAAACGTATACACGGGTCATGCCTGACTTTCGTAAAATCCTACACTTATAATAACCTATACAAGCATACACTCTAAAAATGTATGATCCACTAGCTTAATTTCCAAACACTCTAAATAAAACCATTACTTGAAAATATTTATTTACATACTTTTACTAAATTTATATACATTGTCATCATATTCCGACGACGTCAAAAATTTACTTATATCATTTTCCGTACTTTGTCTTTCGGATACTTGTGAAGTAAATACTATTTTGTCATGCATACCTTATACTTATATAAATACTTACGCACTTTCAAGAGCTAATACTTACAAACATTTAGAAAATGGTTTTAAACCTAAATGCTGCCACACAAGCAACAACAACAGAAATACTTGAAAACTTTTAAACTTTATCGAGTCTTAAACTTGTATTAAAAACTAAACTTTCTATACTAATCTAGTTGCGTGTCAGACCCGCCCACTATCACTAATTGATTGTCACTTCAGATTGCTTATTGTTGAGATGAGATCATAGCCACACTTTTTAACTATTTTATATCTGTTTTGGGGGAAGATACATGCTCGTTTTACTAAAACTCAATGACTGTTTTACTAAAAATGTGTATTTTCATGCAAACTGTGATGCATGACTAAAATAAATGATTTTTGAATGCATGATGCGTACCTACCACACTACTAATTGTTTTCTAGCAAACTTAACTGTTTAAAGTTACATTCGTAAGAATCACGCAAAAATATTTTCTAGACCACACACAAAATGTTTTATGGATTAAACTATGTACGCAAAGTAGCCTAAGCCCTAAATCCCAAATTTTTGGTCGAACTAATGAACCGTCAATTCTTGCTGGGAAGTGCGAATGCTATAAACAAATCTATTAGGGGTGACTCCCCCGTTCAGGTTGACCGAAAAAGCAACCAGACGTATATCATGTCGAGATTCAAGTGTTTAGTCTAGAGGCATGCACACTATGGTTAAGCTTCGGTTGCATGAACTTAGTGCTAGTGTAATAGTCACAATATATGACATTATATTCGTTGTAATGGTCATATACTCACACGCGGTCCACATATAAAGATTTATTTCAAGGTAAACACAATGACATATTGGTCATAAAACTGAAGGGTTACTTCACCATTTTTGAACTTATAAATTTATTTGAATAAACCTATGAACTCACCAACCTCGTGTTGACATTTTTTAGCATGTACTTCCAGGTTTAAAGGCGATAGCTTAACTTTAGAGGCAAAGGCAAAGGCATGCCATGGTCATAGATTTCTCTGATAAACTTAAATGAGGACCGCTTTATTATGGGCCTCTTTTCCGAACTAAAAGATGATGTAAACTTTGTTTTAAAAAATGAATGAAATTTCTTAATGAAAATCAGTTGTTCTATACTTGTGTGGAGATATCAATTTAGTAGCACCCGTGACTTGTGTGCTTTCGTTGTGCCATTTTAGGGGTGTTACAGTATCATACTTTTCTATAAATGGTGCAGGGAAAATGTCATAGGTAGAATTGAATGCTTTCGTCAAGTAATCTTTAACACCTAAAGTATTGTTAAGGCATTCACTTCCTTGAATCAAATATAGGTTTAATATTCCACAACGGCTAGAACTTGACTGCATCAACTTGTATAACTTCCTAAAAACAAAACAAGAGTATATAATGTAAACATGAAACTATAACAGTCGATAACTAGTCTAATAAACAATCTCAAACGGCCCTTAGTCTATAAAAATCCCATATGGGCTTAAATCTATAAACAATCCTAAACAACCATCACTATATAAACAATCCCGAGTAGCCTTAAGTATATAAACAATCCCAAACAACTTTAGCACATAAACAATCCTAAACAATCTCAAACTAATAGCAAGTTGCCCTAGCAAATAAGCAGCCAAAAAAAATCTAGATAAAAAATAAAAAACAACCTCTAGTCTATAAACAATCCCAAACAGCCCCTACTATATACATAATCCCAAACAATTCATATTAAACAATGCCAACCAAGTTCTATAAAAGCAATTCCAAACAACAAGAGGTTTCAATAAGCAATTTTAAACAAAATTTTAAATACCTTAAAATTAGTTTTAGAAGTACTCGTACCAGTTGAAGTACGTTACAATGCTTGCATCGAGCAATACATTCGTCCACATTTTCAAAATGTCATTAGCATCAACCATAATAAAAAAAAGGATTCCTTCTGCCCAACAAACATACCAGCGGGAACATTAACAACATAGCCCAAATTAGAATCATCACGGCTCATCCAACGAAGATAGGAAGCATTCAATAGCGGTCCTCTCACGCCAATGGTTTCTCGAGCATCCATTAATCTTTTTTCCAACAATTCTTTAGCTTCTTGAGTAGCAACTTTTGAGCAGCTGTGTTAGCAGCTTTTTGAGCAGATGACAATGCTTGTTTTGGTTTTGGCGTCTGCTTTATAGCGACTTGAGCAATAGATTTTTGAATAGCTTTCTGGGCATTCGACAATGCCTCTTTTAGTTGGGGTATCGGCATAAATGTTGTGTTCTCAGCCACCTACAAATACATCATTATATTTTTTTATTGTATCATTGCGCTACATTTTCAATCAACATTAACTAAAATATTTGAGTGTTTACCGATCAATTTGAAGGTCAGGCACACCTACTATCAGCATTGTTGTTTTCATTCGTTGATCTTTATTTTTCGACGCCGGTGTTATCTCCTATAATTAGTTTCCATTTAATGTACATGACAAAATGTTACCGAGTACAATACTAAAAAAAGATGAGCTAGTTTTATTAATGTACCTTCATCCGAATAATTCTACGTTGAGGCCATTGAAAAAAGCTCCCAATCGCTTGATCCATCAACATTCCTTCATTGTGGTCGGATCTTATGTAGGTAGTATTATCAAGAACAACGGAGTCTGAAAGTGCAATACCGGTAGAAAATGGAGGTAACTCGTCATATACTCTTTCGAATATGCGTCATACACTTCTACTCCATTACCCCAAAGCGTTATCAAGTCATCTATTAAAGGTTTCAAATACACATCAATGTCGTTCTCGGGTTTTTGTGGGCCTTGAATTAACAATGACATCATGATGTATTTTCGTTCCATACATAACCAAGGTGGAAGATTGTAGTTGCATAAAAGAATTTGCCAAGTGCTGTGAGAACTACTCAAGTTTCCGAACAGATTTATTCCGTCTGAACTAAGTCCTAACCGTATATTTCTAATATCCCCTCCAAATTCTTCAAATGAGTTATCGATATTTCTCCATTGAAGAGAATCAACTACATGTCTCATTTTTCCATCTTTTTTAGGCTCCTCGGCATGCCAACATAACAATTTTGACTCCTTGGCATCTACATATAATCGCTCAAGACTTGGTATAATGGGAAAATACCACAACAATTTAGCAGGAGGGCCATTCTTGGTCACATCACCGTTGGATCCTTTTTGTTTTATTTACACATACCTTGATGTTTCACATACCTTACACACATGTAGATCACTGTCATCGCCTCTATACAACATACAATAATTTGGACATGCATATATTCTTTTAATTTCCAAATCCATGGGGCACATTAGCTTTTTGCATGGTATGTTGAAATTGGCAATTCATTGTCTTCGAGGAGAATTTTTTGATGCAAAAACTCTAATAGTTTTGTGAAACTTACATCGCTCCAACCATATTATGGAAAACTAGAAGGGGGTTGAATAGTTTTATCATTTTAAAATTTTATTTTCTTTGAATAACAATGTGTGAATTCAAACAATATAGATAATCAAGAATAAATAATATGCAAGTAAAGAAAGAAACGATCAAACCACAACACGGTTGTTTATAGTGGTTCGGTCTACAAGGACTCTTTTTCCTTTCCCTACCCCACTCTCCGAGTCTCCAACTCGAGAGTTATCTTCACTAATCAACAAGCTCTTTTAACCGGCATAGAAAACCTTTACACGTCGCTTACACAATATTTTCGACACAAAGCTAGATGTCGAGTTCTTTTACAAGGGCACAACCACTCCCAACATACTATGTATTTTAAGGACTAAAATACTAATCAATCACTATCAGAGGTTTATGATGGTTTGGTACAAACAATGATGTATGAATAACAACAATTCACACAACTACAAACAAACAAGACTTGCAACCATTAGTTGAAGCTTGAAATGCATTGATCTTCTTTGCTACAAAAAGAGGATCACTAAAATGAAATGAGAATGAGTTAGATGAAAGAGAATGAGAGAATGTATGTGTTTTATGCTTATGAGGGGTGAGAAAATAACTTGGTGTGGCTTGCTATTTATAGGCAATGAGCCCAGCAAACCACGGATCACATGGAACCAAAAAAGTGGTCCCGTCCGTGTTACTTTTTGGTTCCGTGGGGTCTGTAAGAAAATCTTCACAAATGTAACCAAATATTCACCATATCTTACCAAGATCTTAACATATATTACCAAGATTACATTTGATATGTTGAGTGACAATCTAAACAAAATATCAAAGAAATCTTCCAAGGATTTCTATGATGATGCAAGACATGAAGTAATATGCATTTTCATTTTTAGTTTTATATATTTATGTAAATAACTATTGTAATTTACATGTTAGCAAACTAAATGGATTTAATAAGATGAGTGAAAAACAATGTTTGATCACATATGTTTTTCTATGACACATTTTTGTTTTATTGTAAAAACTAATTTACTTGTGGAAGATTAAAAATGTAATGTGTCTTTTTATTTAACATATAATATCGGCATTTTTCTTAAAGTGACAAACTACTATTTTGTGAACAAATATTGATAACATTTTGTGTTCAAGAAAAAATTGTAACTATATGTAAAAGTCTTGACAAGATTTATACTTTTGCTAAAAGAAATTTATTATTGTTAACAACAAAATATGGCAAAGATCGTAAAATATAAATAACGTTTTTTAGATGATATTTGTATTAACAACCTCCCCCTTTTGTTGAGGACCAAACATAAATTTTATTTTTAAATGATGGTATAAAGATTTTCAATAATTATAAAAATATGTGCTTTAACTTGAAATTTTTTATGAACTAACTAGTTGAAGAATAAAATATAAGAATCTTTACTTTTCAAGTTATAATTAATTTCTCCCCCTTTTTGCCGAAACAAAAAGAAGAGGCGATGTGGATAATTCAATGAGCCCGAGCCAAATGCTCCGCCTTAATTGGGTGACAAGAGAAAGATACATGGATTATGAAGAGCTAAAAAACAAAGGTTAGTGAATTTGAACATGCTACAATCCAAACTAATTATCACAACCGACATACAATCACTAAGAGTAACCAACAACATTATAACAAACATCATTCACTAGTAAAATTTTTATGGCTAAAAATCATAAAATGGACAATAATGGAGATGTATTAAAATAAAAAATAAAATAAATTCTAAATAAATAAATAAAATAACTTAGAAAATAAAAGTCCTAGAAATAACTAATAAACATCCTATTGTGGTGGAGGATGGATAAGAGTGTTAATACGCTCAAGAATGTGGTTGAGGATGAACCTCATTTCATCTTGAAGTTCGTGGACCATAATGCGAGTCCTTTCACTTAGATGAGCGGTTTGCTCACAATGTGAGCAACCATGGCGAGGTTGGTTTCTTTGTAGAATAAGTTCATTATTTTTTGGTGGTGGTGGTGAAGCATTGGTTGATTGATAGTTGGGATTGGGTGGAGAAATGAGGGAAGTGAGCAAAGCGGTTTGCATTTGCATTGCCTCATTAAGATGTAAATCCACCATGTTAGAGAAGGCTTGAAAATTGTCTAGGTAAGCTTGGATCTCTACTTAAGATTGTGGGTGGTCTTCTCACATTGACTCATCAATATCCTCAATATGTGGGGAAAATGAGTGAGGTGGTAACGCATGATCTCCATATAGTGGCCCATGGATTTCTTTATGGACTGGGTAAAAAAGTAGAGATCTAGGTTCATCTTGAAAAGGCTCATTTGGCATAAAGGATGACCTTGGAGGTTCATGAGCAATACGCTCAATAGTGCCAAAAGATGGAAGAGGTGGTGGATTTGTTGGCCTAGGTGGTAAGTCATCCAAATCATTCGAAAATGGATGAGGGGATGTTGGTGGTGTTGTAAAAAGTTCAAGTGGTATAATTTTTGGAGACTTTGGTGGTGAAGGTGTTTTGGATGGTTGTGTTGGAGCCGATGGTGGTGAGGCGACAATTGGTGTTTTTGTTGGTGGTTGAGTAGTCACAATGATGGTTGATTTTGGTGGTAGAGTTGGAGTACTTAAGTTTAGGAAGTTCTCATCTCTAATAGGTGATGAGATGTTGAGTGGTGAGGATTTGGATGATGGGGAGTTCAAGTTGATGAAGCAACATGGACGTACAATCATTCTAGCGGTTTTCTTAAGTGGCTTGTTTGAAGGAGATGAGGTTGAGGATTTAGTCATTTGACTTTACTTAAGAGATGCTAAGAGTAAGGGGATGTGGTAGAGAATATGTGAAAAATACCATCCTAGAAGTGTTTAATTTATAGAACTAAGGATTCATGGAGAATTGTGCTTGATTTGATGTTTATCTATACAAAGATGGTCGTTTCAAATCATATGAAGGTGTTTAATAACATGTCAAGTCATCCTAAGTCAATCCATTTAGAATGTGTTGATTAAGATATGAAAGATATGCAATAAATGAACTTCAATCATTGCAAAATCCTGGAAATAAGATAGCCACGGATTGCAAGGAACCAATTTTTTGGTTCCTTCCTATATGCAGAAAGGTAACTTGAGTGAATTTTGAGAAATTTTAAATTATGGTGGGAAATGCATGTCCTATTAGTCTAATTGAGTTCAAGACATCCTAATGTGATTAAGTATCAGTAAAAACTATCCTAGCAACAAAAGTGAGTGATCTAGAGTGCGGGATTAGAACAAAAGTTTAAATTATTTTATGCAGGTCCGCGGAACCAAAAAATTACACAGACGGAACCCTGGTTTTGGTTCCGTCTGGTCCGTCTAATGTATTTTGGCGGAACAAATTTTTTTGTTTCGTGATGTCCGCGGGTGCAAAAAAATTAACAGAGGGATTTTTTGAAAGCCCGAACCCCGTTCAAATTTTGTAATTTTGCTGTAAACATGTGTAACTAATTAGTTGTGATTAGGAAATAACAATAACACATATATTAACATACGCATAGGCATAGATTGAGCAGGGGCTAACGAATTTCACTACTAATGTGAAAAGGGGTGAAAATTGATAACACATATGTGTTATCTCCCTGTACGCCGAGGTTAGTTCACAGTTGTTCATACTTTAGTTATCATCCAAGGAGGAAAAACATACATAATACATCATTGTTTTAACATATTGTACCAAACGCTCATACAAACCTCTCACTACCTGTCCAACTTCTTGTTCATCTCCGTAAGGTACCTGCCAATATATTTGATCATCCCTCTTGTTTTCTTGAACGCTACTGATTGGTTCTCCAACTCGGGAAGTTGTTGTAGGTACTTAAGTGGAGGAAGCCTAGAGTTCGGAAGACCATCATCTTCGCTCATTGAGGAAGATGAAGAATAGGGAGGTTGAGTACGTTTTCTTTGAGTCTTTGCAACCCTTTGGTCAGTTAGAGGGACAAAGATGTGATCAACGAGAGAGTAGTCCAGACATATCCCTTTAGGATTTGGTGGAATTGGTGCAAAGGCCTTATAGAGATGGGTGAGATGCTTCCCGTAGGGAAGGGCGGTGGTTACTAGCAAGGGTATATTCGCCATCCTCTTGGCAATGTAGTAGGCTAGATTGAATGGTTGGCAGGTTGACAAACTATAAAGAATGTAACAAAGGCAGGCATTTATGTGATCCCGATTACCTATAGTGCACAAGAAATTTGCCCTTAAAATCTCTTTCCACTTTTTGAATTGTGGCTTAAGCTCATTGAGCTCCATGCCAAAGGGATCTTTGTTGATTTCATTACCCGTACGGGTTGTCCTAGTGGTTTGAGTTCTAGGGAGAAAAAGATGTCCTCCGATTATTTCCTTTGCAACTAGAGGAGTGTCGTATGGAGGCATACGATCAACAATTGAATCAAGGATTGAAAGGGACCACTTATCCGTGTAAAGGCATGTACCTTCACATGGAATGCCTAGGAATTTCGCAAAATTACTGAGAGGAATGTTGAGGTAATGTTGGTTGATTTTGAAGCAAAGTGACAAAAGGCCCTGATCATTGGTTACAAGGATTACAGTAGCATAGAAATCTAGAACGAACCTAGGATAAATTTGTTCATTTATGTCTAGGAGACCATCAAAGTGGATGGTGGCAAGTTTTTCAAAAAATTTTGTGCCTTCAAGGAAGGATGGATCAATGGTTCTACCCTCATGGAAATATCGTTTTTCTAGTACCTTAAAGATTTTCAGTTCTTCCTTAGAGAGACCCTTAGTTTTCTGGTGTTTGGGAATGTAATTGGGAGTATCTTTGTGATCATAGAAGGTTACGGGAGGCATGTTTGATCCTAGATACAAAATAATTCACATTTTAGTAGAAATGAAAGAGAATTTCAATATTGTGTTCTAGTGTGTGTCTATATGAAAACAATGTGGGGTGCGGTTATCTCGACTCTTCTTAATGCATAAAAAGAAATTCTTTAGTAGTTTAGTAACAAAACGGGATATAACTCAAACACTCCTAATTCAATGTAGCTTCAATTGAATGTACCCAAGAATACATATTCATTATGTACTTTCTTTAGCATTAAAGAGACATCATGCAAGTGATGAAATAACGTTTTTATTTTATGAACAATGAGAAATTGTTTGTCCTAAAGTGAAAAGTTTTTCTTAAGTTTGACATGGGGTTTTTAGCTAATTATGATAATGCCTTATGAGATGTAATTCCTAACTAAGGGAAACATGATTAGTTAAGTAATTTAACAGATGTACTTCATGATTTGTCTAAGAAGAATGAATAATCCCCATGTTTGGTTTTGTGCATAAATTAGAACCCCTAGACTCACAATCAAGAGAAGGAAAGTAGTAAGGAGACATACAATGATGATTAAAGCTGAGATTGGTTGAAGAGAATACTTCAATTATGAGTTAGGTGTGTTCTTGGATGAGTTTGAGTCATTTGTGAATTATGAGAGAAGAAATATTTGTTAAATATTTTTAAAAACTGTTTCAGGGAATCACGGACTGGACGGAACCAAAACAAGGGTTCCGTCCTTGTTGTCGTTTGGTTCCGCGGAACCAGATTGACTTTGGTCAATTTTTGTTATGTTTGGTTAAACTAAGGTTTGGGTTAAGGTTTTAACTATAGGTTTGGTTCCATTAGTCCTAATCCAAGTCTAAGAAGATTAAATGGTTCTCGTTTAAGAGGTTTTGTTAGGATGTCGGCAATGTTGTCTTCGGAGGATACTTTCTCGATTGAGATGTTTCCTTTTTGAACATTGTCACGAAGAAAGTGATGACGAATTTCAATATGTTTGGTTCGAGCATGTTGGACTGGATTTTTGCTGAGATCAATAGCTCATTTGTTGTCACAAAGGATAGAGATGTTGTTAAGTAGAATTTCGTATTCCACGAGAGCTTGCTTCATCCAAAGAGCTTGTTGACATGCTTTTCCGGCTGATACGTACTCGGCTTCAATTGTTGAAATAGCGAGGGCTGTTTGTTTCTTAGAGAACCATGAGGTGAGACATTGTCCAACAAAATTACAAATACCACTTATGCTTTTTCTATCGACATAGTCACCGACATGATCCGAGTCGGCATACACTATGGTTTCTACACCCATTCCTTTGGACCATAATCCTAAGTGTTTGTGCCTTTAATGTATCTAAATATTCGTTTAACGACTTCAAGATGTGATGTTTTAGGATTTTCTTGAAAGCGAGCACATAGACAAACACTAAACATAATTTCGGGTCTACTAGCCATAAGATAGAGTAAACTACCAATCATTCCTCTCTATTTAGTGTTATCTCCAGATTCTCCTTCTTCATCCTTGGTGAGCTTAGTTTTCGAGGATATGGGTGTTTTGATAGGTTTAGAGTCTTCAAGACCAAATTCTTAAGCATATCCTTTATGTATTGAGATTGGTTAAAGAATATACCATCTTCTAATTTTTTATTTTGAAGTCCTAACAAGAAGATTAGTTATCTCATCATACTCATCTCAAACTCGTCATGCATGATTTTTGAGAAATCATCACATAACTCTTGACAAGTTTATCCGAATATGATGTCATCTACATATATTTGGACGATGATAATATGTGAATCCTTTTTCTTGGTAAAGAGAGTATTATCTAATAAACCCATGGTGTACTTATGTTCAACTAAGAAAGTTTTAAGTCGATCATACCATGCTTTTGGTGCTTGCTTAAGTCCGTTTATTACCTTTTTAATTTTGTAAACGTGATTTGGTTTTTTAAAATCAGTGAACCCGGGAGGTTGTGTGACATATACTTCTTTATTAATGAAACCATTCAAAAATGCATTTAACATCCATTTGAAAAAGTTTGAAATCATGTACATATGCATATGCAAGTAAAATTCTAATTAACTCGAGCCTAGCAACAGGAGCAAAAGTTTCATCGTAGTCAATACCTTCTTGTTGATTATAACATTGTGCTTGTAACGCCCCGACCCCACAAGGGTAAAGGAATCACAAGTAATGGTGTCATATCAAAGCAAACATATAAACCAAAAGAAATCTTTAACATAAATATGGAAATAATCCAAGTCAAAAGACTTCAATACATAGGTCCCAGCGGAAAAATAAACTCCAAATGAAATGTCTAAAGCATAAGTCTAAATGGCATCATAATATCAAAGCTAAATCTCTAAGGTAAGTCCACTCAGCACTCATCCCAAAGCAATACCCAGCTCCAATGCTTAGATACCTGCCGCGGAAGAAAAGAAAGTGCGGCTGAGCTTACAAAGCCCAAAGGAATGATATACAAGCAAAATGAATACGAAACGAAAATCGAATACGAAATAAAATAAAAGAAAATGTGAAGTCATATTCATTTCAAAAGATAATTTAAATATCGAATAAGTTTTATAGTTTAACTACCTCGAAGCCCAGAACATATGCATATAGAAACATATCATAATCACATAAGGCAACATATTTGTAGGGGAGACCTACCAGAGTTATGAAGGACGTGCATGCACGCAGCATCAATCATCAGATAACAAATAACAAATAATATATGGCATATAACAGATCTAGGATGCATCCATACGCCCACACAGAAAATATTCATAACATAATTCAAATTGAGCTCATACAGATAACAGAAAGGACGTGGCGAACATCACTCTATCCCTAGAGTCATGTCGAAAGTGCATTTGCTACACGGACATGGAACCCCCATGACTAGTTATATTTGGCTTGGGTGTCAACTATCAGAAATCAAATAAGAATGTCATAAATGACATAGATCATATTTATCAGAAAATCATTCATCTTTCCAAAATCATAGTTTTCTATATGATAGTTCAAAAATCGATGTTTTATAATTCAGAAATCAAAGTTCAGATAAGCAACAAGCTAATAATCACATTAGGTTCATAGCAAAGGTTTAGGAAATCCTAATATGATATCGAAAAGAAAACTTCATACGAAACCTTTACAAAAGGTCGAATATCCGTACTTATTCGAAAGCAAAAGATCAAAAAGCAGAAAGACGAAAACAAAGGATTACTCCCTCTTCACAGAACCTATAGACATTAACGGTCGTCCAAGTTATTAATGATTCCATAATCGTCAAAATGATCTTTTAAATATTTGGTATCCATAATTAGTAATCTTTATACTTTAGGGTTTATTAATAAGTCTTAAGTATTTTATAATTAATGTTGTCGATTAGGGTTCGTTATATCATTTATTAAAGTCTAAGTTAAATGAGAAAATAATTTTATAAGTTATAACTCACACATGAAATAACACTTACTATATTTAGATTAAACCCTAATATACTCTTATTTACGTTCTAGGGTTTCTTACTCTTTAATATCTCATTAATATGCATTCATTACATGTTACGTCTTATTGACTCTCCACTTAACCTAATACGTAATTAATAACCTTCTTTACTTTTACTCTTTATCATACACGTTTTTGATTTCATGTGACCATACGTTAATAGGGTTTTGTATACCTACACGCTTAACATATTAAACTAGGGTTTATATTTACGTACCCATTACTTATTTATTACACGTCTAAATCTCATATACACTTATTCGGTTCAATTAGGGTTTCGGCTAGCATGTTTTATACAAGACCTAGCTCATCGAAACATTACATATTCAAGTTACATGTTTTAATATTCCATTCGAACTCATGCATGTCTCGGTCCACTCATGCATGTCTCGCTCACATTTCAACATATACATGACCCGATTCAATATTACTTATCACCTACACGTTCCTTATCAATCATACGCTTAATATAAATTAGGGTTTCTAGTTTTCCTTTGTTACCACCTCTCGGCCCAAAACAAAAAGAAAAGAAACGCGACAAATCAAATATATCTCGACATATACATGCAAGGTATGTTAAAGGAAGATGAATAAACGATATACCTTCACTTGAATAAGAAAAATCGACACCAAGGTGTGTTGGGAATTTCTGCCGAGCAAAAAGAAAAGAAAAAGGAGAGGCAAAACTAGGGTTCCAATTAAGTGATTATGTGTTGTATTTATAGTTGTAGTATTTGAGTTAGATTAGGAAAGTGATTGGGTTTGGGTTGGCTTGGATCCAACCGAAAACACACACCCAAACAAATGGGCTTCGCCCTCCTTCCCAGCTCACCTAACACAAACAAACATCCTCTTGGGCTTAGGCTTGGCGCAAAACAAAACAAATGACACGAGTCCAAACGGCCCAACTTATTAGCGAAACATTTACTTCCTTCGTCGTACCAAAGTCATCCACGAAATTATATTCGTTAAGTTTTTATTTATTAGGTTTTTAATTTCCGTACTTTATTATAAACGAGTTTTACGTATTTTATTATTCTTGGTTCCAAGGGTATTTTAGTCTTTTATAGGTTTTAGATTTTTTCAGGTTTTACAATTCTTCCCCTCTAAAAAAAAATTTTCGTCCTCGAAAATTGAATGAAACGAAACGATAACGAAAACGAAATGAGAACATACCAAACTATTCAAAGAAATGCGGATAACTTGCACGACGACTGTTTCCCAAGTAGCCTCACGCTCGTGATGATTTTTCCAAAGAATCTTAACAAACGGAATGACTTTATTTCTCATGACTCTTTCTTGTCTTTCCGAATAGCCGTTCTTCAAATAAAGACATATCGGATTGAATTTGATCAAACGGATAAGAAGCAACGTGTAACGGATGATAATTGTATCCCCTTAGGAGTGATACATGAAAAACGCCATGAACATATAACCGAGGCGGAAGTGCTAAACGATACTAAACTTCTCCTATAATTCCAAAATCTCAAATGGTCCAATAAATCGAGGACTAAGCTTGCCCTTGATTCCAAAACGTTTCACACCTCTAAACGGCGAAACTTTCAAAAACACTCGATCTCCAACCCGAAATTCTAAATCACGACGATGCTTATCAAAGATAACTTTTCTCGACGAGACCTAGCTTCCTTCAATTTCTCTCTAGCCACAGCTACTTTCTCATTAGTGATCTCGATCATTTCCGGTCCTTCAATCAAACGCTCACCTACTTCATCCCAACAAATAGGTGCTCTACATTTCCTTCCATAAAGAAGTTCAAACGGTGCCGCCTTAATGCTAGCATGCCAACTGTTGTTATAAGAAAACTCTACTAAACATAAATATTCATCCCAACTCGCCAAATTCATTCTAAAGCACTCCAAACTCTTGAGGATATCTTCTAAGGTCTCAGATAGTCCTCTCTCGCATCAATTCTATCTGCTTGGAGGATGAAATGCCGCAATTCATACCCGAGTACCTCCGCAGTCGATCCAACCACCCAAATCGCATCATGCTTCTTCCTAGTAAGAGGTAATCCAGTCACAAAATCCATAGATATCTTATCCCACTTCCATGTTGGAACATCCAATGGCTGTAATAACCACTAGCCCTTTGATGTTCAATCTTCACTTGCTGACAAATCATACACTTCGACACAAACGTCGCCACATCTTGTTTCATGCCGTTCCACCAAAAGTACTGCTTCAAATCCCTATACATCTTGGTAGAACCAAGATGAATAGTGAAAGGAGAACTATGAGCTTCAGTCATAACTTTCTCACGAAGTACCTGATCATTGGGAACACAAAGCCTATCTCCATACCACACAATACCGTCATTATCAACCTTAAACTCCGTTTGCTTACCTTCTTCAACATTTTGCGCCACGGCCCACGTACCGCCATCTTTCTGAGCTTCTTTGATTTGCAGATAAGGTTCGACTCCACCTTCATACTAGCCCAGTATCCATCAAAACCTCGTACACACAACTCAACATCCAAACTCTCTAAATCACGCAAAATCCTAGGCTCAATCTTGATACTCGCAAGAATGCCTGATTTCGCTAAGTCGTGCCAACTTAGCCTTACCTGGATGGTACTGAATGTTAGTGTCATAATCTTTAAGAAGTTCTAACCATCTTCTTTGTCTCATATTAAGTTCCTTCTGAGTGAAAATATATTTGAGACTCTTATGATCAGTGAATACATCACACGCCTCTCCATACAAATAATGCCTCCAGATCTTCAACGCAAACACCACCGCAGCTAACTCAAGATCATGAGTTGGGTAGTTCTCCTCATAAGGTTTTAGCTGCCTCGAAGCATAAGCTATTACCTTTCCATGTTGCATCAAAACACAGCCTAATCCCTTCTTAGATGCTGTAGATTTGAAATCCTCCTGATCCAGTTGGAAGAGTCAAAATAGGAGCCGACACCAATCTCCGTTTCAATTCTTCAAAACTCTTCTCTCGTTCATCCGTCCATACAAACTTTTCACCTTTCCTCATCAGTTGGGTTAAAGGCAAAGCTAGACGAGAGAAACCTTCAACAAAACGTCTATAGTAACCAACAAGTCCAAGAAAACTCCTGACCTCAGTCAATGTCGTAGGTCTTGGCCATTTAGTGATAGCCTCAACTTTAGACGGATCCATGGTTATACCATCACGATACGATATGACCAAGGAAAGCAACTTGTCTCAACCAAAATTCACACTTCGAAAATTTTGCGTACAACTTCTTCTTCCTCAAAATCTCCAAAACTATCCGGAGATGTTGCTCATGCTCCTCTTCAGACTTAGAGTAAACTAAGATGTCGTCGATGAAGACAATAACGAACTTGTCGAGAAACTCATGGAAAACACGATTCATCAGGTCCATAAACACAGCAGGCGCATTAGTCAAACCAAAAGGCATAACGAGGAATTCGTAATGACCATATCCGTACGAAACGCGGTCTTAGGAACATCTTGATCCCCCACACGAATCGATGGTAGCAGACCTCGTGTCAATCTTCGAAAAGAACTTAGCTCCTTGCAGTTGATCAAACAAATCGCTATATACGGCAAAGGATAACGGTTACTAATAGTAATACGATTGAGTTCATAGTATCGATACATAGACGCATGCTTCCATCCTTCTTCTTCACAAACAAGACAGGTGCACCCCATGGAGAAACACTAGGTCGAATAAATCCACTTTCTATCATCTCGCAGTTGTTCCTTCAACTCCTTCTACAGCCATACGATACGGAGCCTAAATCGGTTCAGACAGGAATTAACTCAATACTAAACTCAACTCGAAATGGGGAAGTCCAGGGAGTTCATCCGAAAAACGCCAAGAAATTGCAAACAACCGAAAGACTATCAATGTTAGGACTCTCCAAAGATGTATCCTTAACAGATGCTAGAAAACCTTGGCACCCATGAGCAATCATGATTCGTGCCTTCATAGCGGAAATGAGCTTAACAGATTGGGGGTGAGAACCATAATAAACGAATTCAGATGTTTTACGTCTCCAAAGATCACCGTTCTAGCATGGCAGTCGATTGAAGCTCTATGGTAAGCCAACCAATCCATACCTAGAATGATATCAAAGTCGACCATATTGAGAGGATACAGATTTGCAAAGCGAATACGATCATCAAAACGAAGAGGACACTCGACATATTTACGATCAATGATCACATGATTTTTCATAGGCGTCGAAATCGATAAGTGATTTGTTAACGGTTTGGGCTTCATATTAAGTTTCTTAGCAGATGTGACAGATATAATAGAGTGTGTGGCCAGATCAAATAAAACGAAGACAGAAAAATCATCAATGAAAAGAGTGCCCGTAATGGTACTGTTCGCCCGCCGATACGAGTAGTAGCATAGACACGCCCAGAGTAGTTGGCGCTTGATGTAGTTTCCAGGAACTGCCGGATTCTTCTTAGGGCAATCTTTAATCTTGTGAGTAGTGGAACCACAACCAAAGCATCCACCAGTGGCCTTGAAACACGCCTGGATGAGCCTTTCCACAAGTAGTACAAATAGTGGGGGTGGCAAACTTCACCGCCCTCTCTGCTGACTAGAAGATCCTGACACGACCCTGATTCGTTCCTCTAGTGGCTGATCCGTTGTAACGCTGGTTATTGTTACCTTGGTTCTGACGATCACTTCCATTCCTACCAGCACTTCTATTATCTTGACCCTCGTCTCCGAACGTCCAGTGTCAACATTCCTTCCGATGACCCCGCGATCATAACTCCTATCCACATGACCTCTCGAATCATAACTCCAAGTTTCCCTTATAGTCATTGCCTTGAGTCCTACCTTGAATCCGATCACCATCGCGATTACGCTTGTTAGAACCCGAAACCTCATGGAAGATCTCAATGTTACGAGCCGCATCATTACAGGCCGACACATTCTCATACTCAATATTAAGCATCGGTCCAACACCCACTTCTTCAGTCCCCACTTGAAGTGCTTAGCTTGACGCCTACCATCTCCAGTAATCACTCCAACAAAACTCACCAACCTCATAAACCTACTCATGTACTCATTAGAGGTCTCATTATCAAACTGGTAGATCGCCTGATAATCCCTCTCATACCTTGCCAAAGATCGTGGAAGTAATTGTAGAAGATAGTCCAAACTCAGTCCAAGTACAAGTCACAAAGAAAGCATCACCTCCTCTTGCTTGTTTCAATGCTTTCCACCAACTCAAAGCATCACCTTCCAATTTGAATGAAGCCAAACGAGTCTTAAAATCGTCTCCACAACCCAAGACTTCAAACAGCTTTCAATATGAGTGATCCACTCGGCCTCGGGAGTAGCATAGCAGCTGCTAAACGAAAGAGGCTTCACTACCAAACGCCGATCCAAGTATGAATACCGACGGTTGATTTCCTCCACCACTACCCGGCACCATTCTGATTTAATGTTGTTGATCACCGCTCCATCATCAGGTGTAGTCAAACCAGGGAAAAGAGAGTTGAGAGCATTCGCAATCGCAGCATCCATGTCAGAGCATCATCGCCCCTCCCGAGTTACCGTTACGACGAGTTTGAACCATCTGAATGATATCCAAACGATTAGCAAAATGAACAAAGGTGAGATACGAAATAGAAACACGAAGGAATCCTAAAGTCTACCCAAATCCTCACAGGTCAAATCCTAAGTTCTAAAGTCTCAAAACCTAGGCTCCATATGTCACAGGTCCGACTACAAGTCAAACCTGGGCTCAAAACCATAAATTGTAACGCCCGACCCCACGGGTAAAGGAATCACAAGTAATGGTGTCATATCAAAGCAAACATATAAACCAAAAGAAATCTTTAACATAAATATGGAAATAATCCAAGTCAAAAGACTTCAATACATAGGTCCCAGTGGAAAAATAAACTCCAAATGAAATGTCTAAAGCATAAGTCTAAATGGCATCATAATATCAAAGCTAAATCTCTAAGGTAAGTCCACTCAGCACTCATCCCAAAGCAATACCCAGCTCCAATGCTTAGATACCTCCGCCGGAAGAAAAGAAAAGTGCGGCTGAGCTTACAAAGCCCAGTGAACAGATATACAAGCAAAATGAATACGAAACGAAAATCAATACTAAATAAAATAAAAGAAAAAGTGAAGTCATATTCATTTCAAAAGATAATTTCGAAATATCGAATAAGTTTTATAGTTTAACTACCTCGAAGCCCGAACATATGCCATCGTAAAACATATCATAATCACATAAGGCAACATATTTGTAGGGGAGACCTACCAGAGTTATGAAGGACGTGCATGCACGCAGCATCAATCATCAGATAACAAATAACAGATAATATATGGCATATAACAGATCTAGGATGCATCCATACGCCTACGAGACAAATATTCATAACATAATTCAAATTGAGCTCATACAGATAACAGAAAGGGACGTGGCAGAACATCACTCTATCGCCCTAGAGTCATGTCGAAAGTGCATTTGTTTGACACGGACATGGAACCCCATGACTAGTTATATTTGCTTGGGTGTCAACTATCGAAATCAAATAAGAATGTCATAAATGACATAGATCATATTTATCGAAAAATCATTCATCTTTCCAAAATCATAGTTTTCTATCATCGATAGTTCAAAAATCGATGTTTTATAATTCAGAAATCAAAGTTCGATAAGCAAATAAAATAATAATCACATTAGGGTTCATAGCAAAGGTTTAGGAAATCCTAATATGATATCGAAAAGAAAACTTCATACGAAACCTTTACTGAAAAGGTCAGAATATCCGTACCTTATTAGAAAGCAAAAGATCAAAAAGGAAAGACGAAAACAAAGGATTACCTCTTCACGAACCTATAGACATCAACGGTCGTCCAAGTTATTAATGATTCCATAATCGTCAAAATGATCTTTTAAATATTTGGTATCCATAATTAGTAATCTTTATACTTTAGGGTTTATTAATAAGTCTTAAGTATTTTATAATTAATGTTGTCGATTAGGGTTCGTTATATCATTTATTAAAGTCTAAGTTAAATGAGAAAATAATTTTATAAGTTATAACTCACACATGAAATAACACTTACTATATTTAGATTAAACCCTAATATACTCTTATTTACGTTCTAGGGTTTCTTACTCTTTAATATCTCATTAATATGCATTCATTACATGTTACGTCTTATTGACTCTCCAACCTAATACGTATTAATAACCTTCTTTACTTTTACTCTTTATCATACACGTTTTTGATTTCATGTGACCATACGTTAATAGGGTTTTGTATACCTACACGCTTAACATATTAAACTAGGGTTTATATTTACGTACCCATTACTTATTTATTACACGTCTAAATCTCATATACACTTATTCGGTTCAATTAGGGTTTCGGCTAGCATGTTTTATACAAGACCTAGCTCATCGAAACATTACATATTCAAGTTACATGTTTTAATATTCCATTCGAACTCATGCATGTCTCGGTCCACTCATGCATGTCTCGGCTCACATTAGTTCAACATATACATGACCCGATTCAATATTACTTATCACCTACACGTCTCTTATCAATCATACGCTTAATATAAATTAGGGTTTCTAGTTTTCCTTTGTTACCACCTCTCGGCCCAAAACAAAAAGAAAAGAAACGCGACAAATCAAATATATCTCGACATATACATGCAAGGTATGTTAAAGGAAGATGAATAAACGATATACCTTCACTTGAATAAGAAAAATCGACACCAAGGTGTGTTGGGAATTTCTCGGCCGAGCAAAAGAAAAAGAAAAAGGAGAGGCAAAACTAGGGTTCCAATTAAGTGATTATGTGTTGTATTTATAGTTGTAGTATTTGAGTTAGATTAGGAAAGTGATTGGGTTTGGGTTGGCTTGGATCCAACCGAAAACACACACACAAACAAATGGGCTTCGCCCCCCCTCCTGGCTCTCACACGAACACAAACAAACATCCTCTTGGGCTTAGGCTTGGCGCAAAACAAAACAAATGACACGAGTCCAAACGGCCCAACTTATTAGCGAAACATTTACTTCCTCTTCATTGTACCAAAGTCATCCACGAAATTATATTCGTTAAGTTTTTATTTATTAGGTTTTTAATTTCCGTACTTTATTATAAACGAGTTTTACGTATTTTATTATTCTTGGTTCCAAGGGTATTTTAGTCTTTTATAGGTTTTAGATTTTTCAGGTTTTACAGTGCTACTAGTCTAGCTTTGTTTCTAGGCACTACACCATTTTCGTCCATCTTATTTCAAAAAACCCATTTTGTTCCAATTATAGTATGATTTTTAGGTTGAGGCGCTAGTGTCCAAACATCATTTCTAATAAATTGGTTTAATTCTTCTTGCATAGCAATGACCCAAGATTCATCTTTAATTTCTTCATTTATATTTTTCGGTTCAATAGATGATACAAAACAAAAGTAGTTACTTTGATTTTGAGCTTGTGATCTTAACGTTCTTGGATTTAATTGTCCTATGAATTTTTCTAAAGGATGAATTTTAGATTCTTTGATATTGACAATTTCTTCATTTAATGGTTCATTTTCCTTATTATTATCATTGTTTTCATGATTTCAGTAAGTTGACTTTCAACTAAGTCATCATCTACCAAAGGATAAGATCGTTTGATATACGATGGTTACGGTGTAACGATTCACAAGGTTACGCCGTAACTTTGACGAGGCTATAAATACAAGCCCTAATTCTGCATTCTCACATCATCTTCCCAACACACAACACCAATGGACGAAAAAGGGCTTCCAGAGGGACGATATTCAGCAGCATATGGACCATTTTCAAGGGAGAATTCACGTCATTAGCTACATAATTTTTAGTGTTTTGTATCAAATTTTTTGTATTTAAATTCAATGTCTTTCATTGTGATTCTATACATTAAATTATCTGGATTATTTAATATGATTGGCTAAACATCTTTGGTGTTAGCCTAGTTATGAAATTGTTATTGCCATGATTTAGTTTTCTCATTTTCGTATCGCTTTATGTGCATATTTTCTTTACTTATTCGTGGACACCTTTGTTTCGGTAGTATTAATGTTTGTTAGTATCTAAGAAGCTAGAAGAACTGACCAAATGACCCTAGACGAATAGGTCGCAAGTAGTGATAAGAATTGACCATAGGACTACCACTATCTTGTGTGCGAATTGACCAAAGGATCACCTTCTAAATGGAGATACTTAAGAAGTTAATGGGAGGCCTAAGTTCCAAGAGGTCGGGTCTCTATAGAATAAGTCTTAGATTGTAGCTGGTACTTAATGAATCTACATAGGTTAACCCACGAACTCTTATAAGCATATGGTTACAGAATAGGAACCTATGGAACATAGGCTACACGAATTTTCCCGAGGAGTCTAGTGACATTTACCCCCACATGGAACGATAGAAAACATAAATAGGAAAACTAAATTATGGCGTAACAAGATTTGTAATTAGGCTAGCACCTTTCTCTCTATTGATTGTTTACATCTTTTATTGGCTTTCATTTCATTTCATTTCATTTATTTAGTTTATTAAAAATCAAACTCAAAAACCCCTTTAAAAAAGTGACATTAGACTTAAATTAGGATCCGCACTCATAGCTCTTGGGACGACCTCGACTTTACCGATTAATACACTACACACGACCGGGTACACTGCTTGTTAGTGCATTAGGTAGACCTTAGGTAGACGAGATTATAAATATTAAAACTTGGTCAAAAATCCTGCATCAAGTTATTTTTATATCTCAAAGGAAGTATACTCTTGACCTATTATAAGAAGCTGTGAAAACCGATCTAGGATTGTATAGGATAAATAATAACATTGAACATACAAAGCCCAGCGGAATAAACATAAGCATCAATGTTATTAACAAGGTTTTCTTCATTATCATCTTCTCTAACAATTACATACATACCTAGCCCCATTCTATATGATCAGTATAGAATGATTACCTATCTCTAACAGTAACAGGGATCAAGGAAAACCTTGATTACCTTGAGGCTACATACACATATGGCACACGCCTGGATACACACACTTTTCCTGGTGTACACATATTGACACACATAAAACCTAGACCATGTATCTATTTATAATAGAGAGATCTAAGGTTTACAAAGACTCCTAACATTATTTTCATTTAAGCCCTTGTTGTTTCGTACTTTGTTCATTCATCTTAATATTGTTTTGTATTTATCAACTCAATATAAATCCCAACAATACATGCCTAAATTACTGAGTGAAACAATGTCAACAATGATGAGATTTCACACACACAAACACATAGTGAGAATGATTCTCATTAAGAAAAATCATGGTAGATACAGAGTAGTATACAACGAACCTCTAACATAAATATTAAATATTTATAAAATGAGTCCTGGAGTGTAAGAACTAGAAACTCCCAACTTGGACAACAATTTTGAATGCTAATCAACAAATAACACTTTAGTAAAGACATATCCCAACTGAGCTTTTGTAGACACATAGGATGGATTGACTTGACCAGTTTTGACTTGATCTCTTACATAATGATAGTCCATCACTATGTGTTTAGTTCTAGAATGAAATACTCAATTGACAACTATGTACAAAGCAACTTGATTATCACATTTCAAGTCAACAGGTCCAAGATCCTTGATTCCCAAGTCTTTGAGCAAAGTAACCAACCATGTAACCTCACAATAAGTTAATGCCATATCTCTATACTTAGCATCTGCAGAGGACTTTGAAACTACTCATTTCTTCCTAGATTTCCAAAAATGGGAGACTGTAACATATTGGATTTCACATACACATCAAACAAAGTGGGCGTATAAGATGAGTGTTAGAGAGAGAAAGTTAGAGGTTTGGGAACTTTAGTGAGAGAAAGAAAAATCTTATTATGAGCTCCAACTCTACCTTGGGAGGTAGAGAGTATTTATAGTCATTACATAAACGCCATTGACTCGGGTTGTGGATCGGCATACAGTGGGTAAAGACCGTCCGTCTCACGTGTTACTAAACTAAATACTACTTAACATTAAATAACTACGACTACGAGCTTTCTAACGAATACATATACTTGAGGTGACCGACACTTTAACTACTGGATTTTCCAAATCCTAACAATCTCCCCCTAAGGGAGGTCACCTCAAACACGCATTAAAATTACATAGAATACAAACAGATATTTCATTGAGATAGTTCTTGAATTCTTGTTCATGTTCTTTGTTCTATAGCTCATAGTCTTTGATTCTTCATTTTTGCATGTTTGGATAATCTGAGTGGAGGTCTTTAACTAATCTACGTGATAATGAGTTTTGAGTCAGACTTTGAGATCATCAGCATTAATCTCTCTGACTCATCCATTGTGGTGTTGGTATTATGTGATGTTGTGACATTTGGACCGACATGCTCACATTCTTGGATCATGATTTCTTTCATCAGTCGAAGCTTTCGTTGATTCATGATATAACAGAGCTAGAGCGTAGCATGGAGTAAAAATATCGAGTCATTGATGCACTAATCATGATTTCTTTGAACTGAATGTTGTGTGAGCATGCGGCTATGGATTGACGCAGCTTCATTCTCGATCAACATGCAAACGCCGGGTGTACCTGCATACAACAAGTAGTAATAAAGTGCACGAAAGTGTCTTTGATCACTTTCGTTTAATTGAGGTACACGCCCACGGTTCCCTCGATCAGCAAGTAAGTACCGCTCAGGATCGGTATAATTCAAGAATTTCCTGACAGTGGTTTCGCGCTGCTCTAATGTTCTCAAACCGACGCCTCAAAGAAGACAACACGGACTGAGTGAACCAATGAAATGAGATTCACTTATTGATGAAAAAAGATTTGAGAAACAATCGTGCATTGCTCAATAGAAATTGTTTTTGCAATACAACGAAGGTTTTAATGAAAATCAATTATCAATCATAAATACCTATTATTTTGAGAAATAGTACAACGATGTGCAAAAGAAAAGAGTTTTTGAGCACAACGACCGGTTTACAAAGGTATCCGTCAATCCATAACCTGAACCAGGATTGATTCAAAAGATTGAATCGCCCCATTGTTTCTGTTCAGTTGTCACATGGTTGATCTATTGAATAGATCTCACATGCCACCTACCAGGAGCTTGTTTGATGTTGGCTCCAGAAGGCTTTCCATCTTCATTGTGAATATGTATGCATATCACTCAGATGTTCTGGCAATACCACAAGGATAATGCGTAGGACTCATAAGATATAATCTGTCTTTCCACATTGTGTGAAACTGAGAGTCTTCATTGAAAGTGTCCTAATGAGATTTATTGATGATCTCGTAGTTCTAGACTCAATTGTGCATATTTGGTTCCTATGCCGGAGACTAGGGAGGGGTCTCTTATTCAATATCAACAATCTCTAAGAGAAAGTCGATAGATTATGTCGGTTCCCCGTGAGAATGAAACAAGTCCTTTTAAGAGGAACTTGAGTGGTTTGGAAAGTTGAAGTGCAGTGCGTCACTGGGTCCATGACGTTTTGTCTTCAATACCGATGTTACCTTGGTAACCACCAGTAGTATATGAATTGAACCCTTTCTGCCTCTAAGGTTGAATTATTGAGGGCTATTTATTTTCACCCTTTTTACATTCATTTCTTTTCATTCTTCAACCCCTTCAGTGCTTACCGAGACTTCATAACTAGAACCTTGTTTGGGTTTATTCCAAGATTAGCTCACCGCACTCTTCCCATATCTCACTTTTTTCTTTTTTCGTCATACCTAAGGACTTCTACACTATCTAGTGGATTGTCCCTGGGTAGATCCCTCCGGTTCTGGCGGATCGTGGGAACTCAACCTAACCTTATCATCCTTATATCACCATACATAAAGTAAAGTTGGTCGGTCTTTTTGGTATTGTTCATCTGCCATTGGAACCAATTGAAAACCATTTGAAAATCAATCAAGATACTTGTGATATAAAATCAAAGCATTTTGTATCTAAATTGTTTTGATATTTTAGAAATGCTCCCCCTCAACATATGCATAAAACTTCAGAATTTGTTTAGCACATGGAGGCAAGAGATCTTTGAAATTGTTAGATTAAGAATGAAAGGTCCATTCTTTTGATTAACATTTACTAAAATGATCATCATCACTTCCCAATCAATTTGAGTAGATAAAACATTTTGAGGAAGGATGAGGTTTTCAAAAGTTTGCTCCCCCTCAATATGTGCCTCGAAGTTTGAAAGAGTTTTGCACATATTAGAGGGAACCTGCACTTAGAGACAATTCAATCACGTTTCAATAATTTGAGGTTTATAGTAGATGCTCCCCCTCAACATGTGCATGGAAAATTTGAAATCGTTTGTCACATGCGGGGAGGAAAACATGCTAAACACTTATGAAACCATTTATCGAATTTATCAGTTTAAATCCAATTTAAATCACAAATTCTCCCCCGATCACAATTATCAAATCATTTGAGATTTGTGATCTCTGTAGATTTAAATTGATTTTAAAAGCTTTTAAGGATAATTGTGACTTGATTATGAAAACGTTTTAGCTGATAAGGATCGGATTTTGAGACTTTAAACTCCATTGATTAAACATGCATGATTATCTTTTGAAAACATAATAATAGCCAAGGTCTTGAACCAATTGTATAAAATATTGTAAAACGTTTAGAGTAGACCTTGCTCATTTCGGTGCTAATTGTTTGACAACACTTTTTGATTTAATTGAAAAATCATTCTCCCCCTCAATCAATGACGAGAGTTGTTGATTGATGGATTGAGATTTTGACACTTGATAAATTCTTTTGATTTTCAAAAATAGAGTCCGAAGTGTTTTTCAAAACAATTGAGTTTTCATAAGATTGCAAATATTTTTTCAGATGAATCTTTAGAAGGAAAAATATTTGAAATTAAATATTTGTCTTGTAAATGACAAACATTTATTTTTAGAATCAGAGCATTAGGTTTGAAACATGAGATAAAGCATGGCTCTGTTCTATCTTTGAAAAGCGGGTTACTGCCTGAAATGACAATAAACCATTATTTTACTTTCTCCTAATTATTTATTTATTTATTATTATTTTTATTTTTTTTAACATTCGAACAACATCTAAAGTCCCGTTTCATTCTTTGAATGACATCACAAAGACCGTAGATATTATCAAACCGAGGTTAAAAAAACATGACAAAAAGACAATTTTTTTTTACGAGATTTTCAAATTTTTATGGATTTTTGAAAGTTTTATATTTTTGTATTTTGCTTTTTGAATAAATATATACAAATGATGGATGAAGAAAGACCTTTACTCCTCGTCTTCCTCCTGAAGACGTTTGAGAGTATCTGGTTGAAGGCTTTTCAACAAGTCGAGGAAGAATAAACTCAAACGCTTTGGAAGAGCTTTGGTGAAGTTCCGCTAACGGTATTCTCGACTTCACAAAATAGAGTTCCACCACACCGTTTTCCACTTACTCCCCTGATGAAATGATGTTGAATGTTGATGTGTGTTTTGCTCTTGAATGTTGAACGTTGTTGCATGAGAGAGCAATGGCACTTTTGTTATCACAAGACAGAGGGATTTTGTTGAATTCAAAGCCATAGTCAGATAATTGGGATCTTATCCAAAGGATTTGAGCACAACAAGATGACATGGCTATGTATTCAGCCTCTGAGAGGATATAGAAGTACTCATTTGTTTTGAAGACCAACAAGCTTATCACCCAAAAACTGAGCACCTCCCACGCACTACTTCACGTGTATCTTGACATCCTCGCATGATCGCAAGACCTGATAGGTCGTTAGTGACATACCGGTGTCCTTCGGGTACCATAGTCCCATATTGATGGTTCCTTGGAGATACCGAAAGACCCGCTTAACCGCCTTCAGGTGCTTTTTAATAGGCTTAGACCGATATCTAGCACATGCACACAAACGAACAAGATGTCCTGGTTCCTAGTGTGAGGTACATCGGGATCCAATCATACTACGATATTTTCGTTTGATCTACCATGATCCCCGAAGGTCCTCATCCAGCTTAGTACGTTCAATCATGGGAGTGTCAACGGTGTCACATGAAACAAATCCAAATTTCTTTAAAATCTCATTTGCATATTTAGATTGATTTATAAAAATGCCTCCGGGACTTTGTGAAATTTGTAATCCCAAAAAAATGACATTTGTCCCATCATTGACATTTGAAATTTGGAACCCATTTCATTTGAAAAACGATCACATTCATTGAGGTCATTCGAGGCAAAGATAATATCATCAACATAAATTTGAACGTGAATTAAATGTTTTCCTCGACTTCCTCGGTGAACAATGTCGGATCAATGCCTCTTTGTGAATCCAGGGATAGAAGAAACTTTGATAGCGTATCATACCATGCCCTTGGAGCTTGCTTTAAACCGTAAAGAGCCTTCTTCAAATGGTAGACGTGAGTAGGATGTGCTGATTCACAAAGCCTTCAGGTTGGTGACGTATACCACTCTTTAAATCCGTTAAGAAAAGCCGTCTTTACATCCATTTGATATACCACCATGTTCTTACTTGGGCATTATTGCCAAGAAGACTGATTGCCTCGATACGAGCAAAGGAGCAAATGATTCTTCAAAGTCAATACCCTTCTTGGATGTATCCTTTGCAACCAATCGAGCCTTGTTTTTTAAGACATCACCATGCTCATCAAGTTTCACTTTGAAGATCCATTTCAGAACAATGATCATAGCACGCCTGGAGCAGTACTAATTCCCATACATCAAGTCGATCAAACTCATGAATTTCTTCTTGCATGGCATTGAACCGCAGTCTTCATTCATGGCGGTTTTAATGTCTTTTGGTTCGACCTTAGAGATTACGGAGTTGAAGAAGCACCATAAGGCATCGGTGCAAGTTGTTTCGTGTGGATACTAGACGAGGGGTTTCCAATGATGTTGTCCAATGGGTGATCATGTGTCCATTTTCTAAGAAGTTCATGTGGTTGTTGTTGTGGAACCGGTAGCGAGTCGATATCTTCTCGATGAAGAAGGTTCTGATGATGATTCTAGAGCAAATATGTTTTCAAATGGAGCATCTTCAGGAGTAGCAAAGGGATTAACTTCATCATTGATGCCCGAAACAATTCCATGATGTACATTCGATGATTGATGATTTGTTGATGAGACTGAGTGATCGCCAGCAGCACTTCTTGACTTAATGATATTGAGACTGAAGGGTTGACTTCATTCACAGGATAGAAGCCTTCTGATGGAATTGGCATTTCATCGCACTTGGTTCATAGTGTTCATCAAACATGGATCAAACAATTTCTTTAAATCATCTTCGTGATGGAGGTACATATGGAGTTGTCGGAAATGAGTTTGGTACAAGGGATGAACCAATGGGATTTGTTGAAGTGCGGTCCGTGAATGGATTGTCCAGAGCCATTTGACCGTCACTCATCGAATGTAACGTGAATTGTTTCCATGATATTTCGGGTTCTTTGTTGTAGATTCTAACCCTTCTTGTTTGGTGCATAACCAACAAAAACTCCAATATCTGCCTTTGCTCTTAATTTACCTAAGTCTTGACCGTCATTCGTTGGATAGCACAAAGCACCAAATACACGAAGGTAAGAGAGATCGTTTTCATTTATGAACAAGTTCATATGGAGTTTTTCCATGAGAGGTGTGTATAAGGAACGATTTTGGGTGTAGCAAGCGTGGCAATGGCTTCGCCCATAGAAAAATTGGAACCTTCGAATAAATAAGCATTGTTCTTGCGGCTTCCACAAGAGTTTGATTTCGCTCTTCAACTACACCGCTTCATTGAGAGTTCGTGGAACACTTCTTTGATGACCGATTCCAACACTTTCATAAAACTGAATTAAGTCTTTGTTAACAAACTCTCGTGCCATTGTCCGCTCAACAATTCTCGATCGTATTGTTGAGTCGAACTCTAAGTCGTTTGATTAGTTTGATGATGACATCCGAGTTTCATCCTTTGTCCTCAAAAACTTTACCCAAGTGAATCGAGAGTAGTCATCAACTACTACTAAAATGTATTTCTTCCCATTTATCGTTTGCACTCTCATTGGTCCGCATTATTATCCATATGAAGGGTATGAAGAACTTCCATTATCAATTTATGGTTTGGTTTGTGGGCATATTTCGCTTTTACCCAATTGGCAAGTCAACAAAGATGATCTTTTTCATATTTTAACTGCAAGCTCCACAAGATCCTTTTCAGAAAGGTTATTAATGGTGCCGGTTCAAGTGATTGAGGACGACGATGCCATAACCATGACTTTGTTTTAGAAGCCTTT